>JAGMVL010001325.1:0-43377 GCA_019202695.1 Populus x sibirica | reverse complement strand
AATATCTTTGAGGAATTCCATGATTCATTAACAACTTCAATCTTGCACACCTAGCACGGTAAATTTTTGTAATCGCATTCGGGGGGGAGCGGGAGAGAGTACTTTTTCAATTTTCAAGAATGGTGTCCATTTTGAAATGAAAATTGGAGAAGAGATTCAAAGAAGAGAGAAAGAGCAAAGAATTGCACAAATATATACAGATATCGGTTATTATGGGGAAGCTTGAAAGAGCAGATTGAAGTCACGAAGTGCCGATTATCCGCCTTTTTGACCGGGGTGAGAGAAACTAGCAAAACGAAACACAAAACAATGTGAGAAAACGAATCAATCTTTATATACGGGATCACTCAATTCAATAGAGTCATTTTCAACTGAAAAATTGTCAAAGTAGACTTTCAAAGCGATGTCCATTTACCTTGAAAACATTGCCATTCTTTGGATTCTCGATATCACGGAGCCCCGTATGGATACACATGTTTCACAATGAAAGGACCACTCCATCTTGATCTTAGTTTTCCAGGAAATAAATGGAGTCGAGAATTATAAAGCAAGACTTTTTTGACCAACATTGAATGTTTTTTCTCAATATTTTCTTATCTTGAAACTCTTTGATTCTTGCTTTATGAATTCTTGAATTTTCATATGCATCATTTCTTATTTCCTCAAGCTCATTTATTTGTAACTTACGCAGTGACTAGCATCATCAAGGTTTGAATTGAAAGCTTTAATAGCCCAATAAGCTTTATGTTCAAGTTCCACGAGCAAGTGACAAGGTTTTCCATAGACTAGTCTATAAGGTGACATACCTAATGATGTTTTATAAGCGGTTCGATAAGCCCAAAGTGCATCATTAAGTCTTAAAGACCAGTCTTTCCTATTAGGGTTCTTGTTTTCTCCAAGATTTGTTTGATCTCCTATTAGCGAGCTCTACATCCACTAGACTGGGGGTGATAAGGGGTGGCAACTTTGTGTGTGATTCCATATTTCTTCATTAAAAACTCAAATGGCTTGTTGCAGAAATGTGTTCCACCATCACTTATCATGGCTCGAGGGATTCCAAATCGACTCAAAATATTTTCTTTCAAGAATTTTATCACTGTTTTGTGATCATTGTTTCGACTTGGAATTGCCTCTATCCATTTTGAAACATAATCTCTGCGACTAATATGTACACGAAACCAAATGATGGAGGAAATGGACCCATGAAATCTATACCCCAAGGATCAAAGATCTCGATGACAAGAATAGGATTTAAAGGCATCATGTGACGTTTTGAAATAGATCCCAACTTTTGACAATTTTCACAAGTCTTACTAGAACACATGTGAGTCCTTAAACATGGTGGGCCAGTAAAATCCGCATTGTAAGATTTTTGCGGTTGTCTTTCTTGATGAGAAATGGCCCCCACATGCCTCAGAATGACAAAATTTAATGACATTACTTACCTCATTGTCAGGAATGCATCTTCGAAATATTTGATCGGGACAATATTTGAATAAATAAAGGTCATCCCAATAAAAGTTCTTTACTTCGTTCAAGAACTTTCTTTTGTCTTGGTACTCCAATGAGCTGGCAATTGTCCTGAAAGAAGAAAATTAACAATATTAGCATACCAAGGCATTATAGAGATGGAAAATAAAGATTCGTCGGGAAAGTAGTCATCGATTGGTGTGATGTCGGATCTCGGTCTGTTGTCAATCTTGACAAGTGATCTAAGCGACAACATTTTCGGTGCCTTTCTTGTCTTTGATTGTGATATCAAATTCTTGAAGTAACAAAATCCACCGAACCAATCTAGCCTTAGAATCTTTCTTAGAAAGAAGATATTTCAATGTTGCATGATCACTTTGCCAACAACAACGAGGTGAGCCAACAAGATAAGACCTGAATTTTTCACATACAAATACTACTGCAAGTAATTCTTTTCCAGTAGTGGTGTAATTCATTTGAGCACTATTTAAAGTTTTACTTGCATAGTAAATCACATAAGGTTTCTTATCTTTTCTTTGTCCCAGAGATAGCACCCACGGCATAATCACTAGCGTCACACATTATTTCAAAAGGTAAAGACCAATCGGAGGTTGAATGATAGGAGCAGAAGTAAGCAAGTTTTTAAGTTTAACAAAGGCTTCTTCACAATGTTTAGTCCATTCAAAAATATTATCCTTTGTTAGAAGGTTGCTCAAGGGCTTAGATATTACACTAAAATCTTTGATGAACCTTCTATAAAAGCCAGCATGTCCTAAGAATGATCTAACATCTTTAATGGATTTTGGTGTTGGCAAGTTAGCAATTAACTCGATTTTAGATTTGTCAACCTCAATTCCTTTTGATGAAACAATGTGACCAAGTACAATGCCAGTTTGTTACCATAAAGTGACATTTTTCCCAATTCGGTACAAGATTCTTCTCTTCACACCTGCTCAAAACCCTTTCTAAGTTAGTCAAACAATCATCAAATGAATCACCAAAACCAGGAAAAATCATCCATAAAAATCTCAAGAAAACGTTGAACCATATCACTAAATATACTAAGCATGCATCTTTGAAACGTGGCTGGTGCATTACATAATCCAAAAGGCATCCTTCGATATGCAAAAGTGCCAAATGGACATGTGAAAGTAGTTTTCTCTTATCTTCCAATGCTATTTCAATTTGGTTATAACTTTGAATAGCCATCTAGGAAACAATAAAATTCATGACCTGCAACTCTTTCTAGGATTTGATCCATGAAAGGTAAGGGAAAATGATCTTTTCTAGTCATTGAATTAAGTTTCCTATAATCAATGCATATACGCCAACCAGTAATAGTCCTTGTTGGAATTAACTCATTTTTCTCATTTGGTATCACAGGTGACTCCGGACTTCATGGGTACCACTTGGGTAGGACTTACCCATTTCTTTGTCGAGAAATAGGATAAATGATTCCATTATCTAGAAGCTTAATGACTTCATTTTTCTCTACTTCTTTTATATTAGGATTAAGCCTTCGTTGCATTTCTCTAGAGGGTTTAGCATTTTCCTCCAAATAAATCCAGTGTGTGCAAATCAAAGGACTAATTCCTTTTATGTCGGCTATAGTCCATCCCAAGGCATTTTTGTGCATTTTCAGAGTTTGCAATAACTTACCTTCTTGATGTGCGTTAAGTGTGGAAGATATTATTCTTAGGAAAAGTTTCATTTTCTCCCAAAAATGAGTATTTGAGATGGAATGGTAATGGCTTCAAATCAGGTTTTGGTGGTTGAACACTTAAAGGTATGGACTTAATTGATCGTGGTGGCAATTCCTCAATTTGTGGTCTCCAATTACTTGCCTTCGATTTTCTCGAGAATAGACCATTTGCAAATCGTCGGATTCATCAATCTCAATTTTGCTTCGGAAGTGGTTTGAAATTGATCATGAACTAATTTTTTCGTAAAGTCCACTTCCCTGTAAATCATTATCATCTCCGGGTTGCTTGCAAATGTTGAAAATATTCATCTCCAATGTCATGTTTCCAAAAGATAGCTTCATCAATCCATTCCTACAATTAATCAATGCATTAGAAGTTGCAAGAAATGGACGCCCTAAAATAACGGAAATGAATTACATGCTTCAACAGGTTGTGTGTCCAAGACAATAAAATCCACAGGATAAATGAATTTATCAACTTGTACCAACACATCTTCAACTATTCCTCTAGGCACTTTTACGCATCTATCGGCAGTAAAAGAGTTACGAGTTGGTTTTAACTCACCTAGATTGAGACTTTGAAAAGCCTGAATATGGAAGTAAATTCACACTAGCTCCAAGATCAAGTAAGGCTTTTTCAATTTTATGCTCTCCAATAAAGCAAGAAATTGTAGGACAACGGGGTCTTTATATTTCAAAGCATTATTGTTTTGAAGAATAGCACTTACTTGTTCGGCTAAAAAGGCTTTCTTTTTCACATTCAGTTTTCTCTTCACAAAGGTGCACGGATCTTTCAAAAATTTAGCATAAGAAGGAACTCCGTTTGATAGCATCCGGCAAAGGTATATTGATCCTTACTGTTTGAAAGTTTCAAAGATTTCGTAGTTGTGATTAACTTTCCTTTGTTTAGCCATGGCATGAGGAAATGGAAGTGCTGGCGGGGAATCGAGTCTTTTCTTTGCAATGATCAGATTCAACCCCTTCCTTACCCTCGGAGATTGACTCATCATCATTCTCACAAGGTTCAAGAATGGGTTTTTCAATAACCTTACCACTACGAAGAGTGATGACTGATTTTACATGATCCATGTGTTGGCTTCCCGGAACTACTTGCATTCGCATTGTATTGCCCCTTTGGATTTTGTTGTGGTTGAGATGGAAACTTACCTTTCTCTTGGAACGAGAGCGGATGTCAATTTTGCAAGAGTATCTTTAAAATCCGTCATGCTTTGAGCAAGTTGAGTGTTAATTGCCTCTTGCTTTTCCATAAATGCATGCAATGTTTCCTCAAGATTTCTTCTAGGAGGTGGAGCATAAGAAGGTGCATATCCATGAGAATTTTGGAAAATATGGTGTGCTTGAAACGGTGGTCATGAAGTTTGTGCATTATTGTTCTCACTCTTCCAATGAAATTTGGATGATTTCTCCAACCAGGGGTTATATGTTTGCGAATATGGGTTATGGTTGGGCCTTTGAAAACTGTTTAATGCATGGGCTTGTTCATGGAGACATTCTTTAAAAGAAGGCAAGGTTGGACAATCATTGGTTGAATGTTCGTTGGTTTCACGATTTGACATGCAATGTCTTGAACAGATTTTAATTGACCACTCTTTTTCAATTCTAGCGCTTCGACTTTTCTAGCTAAAGATGCAAACTTGGCTTGGAGGTCATGATCTTCCCTAAGGTTGTACATACCTCCACTAGATGTATGAGGTTGGGTTTTACTTGGTGCCTCATAAGTACTTGTGGTGTCCCAATTTTGTGCATTTTTAGCTAGCAAGTCTAGGTATTCCATAGCTTCATTAGGGTCTTTATCCTCAAAAGTTCCATTGCACATCAATTCAATCATTTGCCTATCTCTAAGAGTTAACCCTTCATAAAAATGTGACACCAATCTCCATGTTTCAAAACCATGATGGGGGCAAGTATTAAGCAATTCTCGATACCTATCCCAACATTGATAAAATGAGATGCATCTCGGTGGAAAAACTATGCATGAGGGTGCACTTGTTCTTATGGGATTCATGTGGTCTCTAAGAGTTCTAACTAGAATATTCTCATTATTCTCATTATGAAGCGATTGGTTATCTTCTTGACCATATTTTCCGAAATGATGAGGATACCCTACAAAGTCTACCACTTAATGTACGTGACCAAACTCTCATGCACGTGTAAGAAGAGAATAAAAGGAAGAAGAAAACAAAAGAAAAAGAAAGCGGGCACAAAAGAAACAAAGTTAAATACAAGAAAAGTAAAAGAGAAAACAAAATAAATACTATAATTTGTACAAGAATTTACCTCCCGGCAACGGCGCCAAAAACTTGACACGACCAAAAGATTAATGTCTTCTCCCAAGTGCAGGAGTGTCGAAGTAATAAATAACCCGGTAAGACCGGGTCGAACCACGGGAGGTTAATTGTATAAATTATAGATAACAATAATACAACAACAACAATAACAACAATAATAATAATAGTGAAGAAGAAGAGGAAGAAGTTGATGAGAGCTTTGAGATGGAAGATTAACGTAAGGATTAAACAATGATAACAACAAATGTCAAGGTTAGAGGATCAACTAATGGTATTTCAAACAAGTATAGTATAAACTCTTTTTATTCAATTGGAAACCACACACAAAGGAGGTTCCAATCAGATTATAAATTGTTAACATGATTACATTAGTTATCTTATTCGAATAATGCTAATACTTGTAAATGTTGTCGAGGCATTCATGATTATAACTTATGTTAACAACAAATCAAGTTCCTTTCATAGCTTTCGGTGTCGGTTATACCATACGGTATGGGCTATGAAAGTGCCAAGTATTTGTTGTACCAAGTGTTATACAACATAAATCTAGATTAACCATTTAACAAGCAAAGTATTAAAAGTGAATAAGATAACAAATATAAAGCATGTTAGTATCCAACATTAAAGTCCATGTTGAGTTTATATTATACTTATCCTTACACCATTAGTGTAACCTTTTCACCTTGACATAATTAACTTAGCTAGACATAATGAAAGAAAGAAACATAAATAAACAAGATAAGAACATAAGTAAGATAAAAGTTAACTAAGTAAAGGAAAGGAAGTGAAAGGCATAAACTTGATATTAATGAAAGCAAAGCATAAGCAATACAAAGAGAGAAAGCAAGAGCATGATCTTGATCTGAAAACCAAGACCTAAATACATGGCAAATGCCTCCTTTTATAGGCCAAAATTCAGAACTATTGATTTGTTGACTAATTGATGAATGGGTGGCCACATCTTGACTTGATGACAATTCTTATCTTCTTGTCTGCTAAAAACGTCATTGATGACGTCATAATTTGAACAAACTTCAATCATGAAAGTTCTAGGCAATTGTCTCATCTTTCCAGGGTAAAACTTTGAGATTATTTGGACTTCTAGAACTCGAGATATGGGCTGAACACTGAACGATGATGCGGGGAACTGCGGGACAGATTCGGACTTCTTCGTTGTTGCTACAATTTGGACTTGAAAACGGCCTTCTTAAATCTTGGACTCCGCATGAAAGTTGTAGGCCTATGTCTTAGCTTTCCATCCATATAAGGTAGACCTAAATCTGAGATCTACAGCTCCAGATATGACCCGATTACCAAACGGTGTTCTAGTTTGGACTGCACCAGCATCTCTTTTCTAAGTTTGGCCATCTCTTTGTCCTTTCAATTTCGGTACTTCAACTCATCAATCAATTCTTTCATTTATGTGATAGGCCTGCATTTAAGATGAACATTTACCATAAATTAAAGGTATCTTATATTATTAGATATGTTATTATAAAACATGCTTTAGTTAAGGAGTTATTGATACTTCAAGTGCAAAATGACGATATAAAACCTTGATAAAAATGCACTTTTAAGTACTAATCAATATTGTTCACCCAAAACTACCAACCATGTTCTTAAATGTGTTTGATATATCAATTGTTTCAGTCAATCCATTCAATTTAAAATAATGCATTCTTTGGATTTTAAGCATGATACTTAAGGCTCTACAATTGAACTTGATCAATCATATCTTGATACAAAATCGCTAATTCAGTTTTCAAAAATCAAAGACTTTTTCAAATAAGATCAAACAAGAACCCTATACACTCTTCTTTCTCTCAAACACCACTAAAATGGTAGCCTTAAGTTACGATCCATTAAAGTCTACATTTATAATATGATATCAGAACTATGTAGATTATTTAACTAAATATCTATTGGTCCATTTTTAAAGAAAATGCCTCAAGAAAATGAGATCATCACTTTGGGTTTTAAATTGAAAAGGAAAAAATTTATCTTCAAGAAAACCATGTTAAGATAAATGATTAGTACTTAAAAGTGCATTTTTATAAAGGTTTTATATCATCATTTTGCACTTAAAGTATCAATAACTCCTTAACTAGAGCATATTTTATAATAACATGTCTAATAATATAAGATACATTTAATTTATGGTAAATGTTCATTTTAAATGCGGCCTATCACATAAATCAAAGGATTGATCGATGAGTTTAACTACTGAAATTGAGAAGACAAATAGAGGGCTAAGCTTAGAAAAGAGATGTTGGTTCAGTTGAAACTAGAACACCATTCAGTAATTGGATCATAACTGGAGCTGTAGAACTTGGATTTAGGTTTGGTTTATATGTATGAAAGCTAAGACATATGTCTAAAACTTTCAGGTAAAATTTTATAGGTAGCTTGCCAATTTATTTATTTATTTATTATCTTGTATGACGATAACTTAGTATCTTACCGTTAGCCCATAACATTCCATAACAGGTATTACATCCATATCCATGTTTTAACCATTTACTCCTTTATGTCTATAAAGATAACAACGCTTACAATCCTTAATTCATTCTTGATTTGGGGTAGACTTCTCATAAGGTAATTTAATAATGCTTTTCATAACCAATTTCCAAGCCTTTACCTCATATCTACAATGCCAATAATAAACTTGTATTGTCCATTTTGTTATGTACCAAACTAGTTTTCCTTTGAATGTCAAGATAAAGTGTTGTCAATTAAGGCAAAGGCCTAATATGCAGGGTCTTGCTACCGTCTTGACATAAATATTTATTAAGGCATTAATCACAAAACAATCCCGTCTCTATCCGTACGCTATGTCAGAAGTTTTAATCAATAGCACTTACACCAACACATGATTATGCCTAAACAATCATATATTCACTCTAATATTAATTCATATATAGTTTCATCCCCTCCATTCATATTTCATCAAGACACCAAACACCTTTGTTACATTATCATTTTATTAATATTTCAAATTTATTTTGTTCATGAATCCTTTATTATTATCTAACGTATTATCAGACAATGGTTCCACATCTATTATTTGCTACCAATACCACAATCACGAGGTAATAGCTTGTTTCCTTAGTTACCGACTTTTTTCCAACCTAGTATCACTTTCCTTAATTATCACACCTGTGGTAACCAGGCATATATATATATATATATATTCCATGTCTAGTTCATTATATCTCAAGATACATGATTCATTATACTTTCCATGCTTATAAAGTCTACTGAATCACAACCGCGCTCTGATACCAAATGTAACAACCCTGATTTTTTACATTCTTTTTCGCGATACATTGGAAATTTTCAAGTAATTTTTGTTTTTGATATACGAGTTCCACCAAAATTTCGGAAGAGTCTCCCCTATACTGGGAGGTCCCAAGTTATCGACATATAATTGTTTACACTTCTAATATCTCACTTCTCATAACTCAATCACGACCCAATCGTCTTGGGTCTCAAACCCACAAACATCATCCTCATCACAACCATAATATTTATAACATACATTGAACAACAAATATCATTATAGAGGAATAAATGAGATAAACACGCATACATGAAACATGATTATATGAATTTCAGAGTTAAGTTCATTTGTTCAAGTTTAAACATCAAATATATAAATTAAGCTCTACAAATATTTTAATATTTCAAAATACAAGGATATACTACCTAGAACTACATAACAAAAAGTGAACAAAAGCTAGGATCTACTCTTGTAGTACACGCGATGTTCTTGAAACAAAATACATATTATTGAAACATGAATATCACAATAAGTATAGTAACACAAATATCCAACAATTTAAAAAGGCAAACATGTATTCATATTCTATTCACTTCTCCATTTTTGTTTCCATTGGAACTCTTCTTCATTCAACTACTAAAACCGTTTCATCTTCCATTTTTAACTTCCATTCAAGATTCCATAAAATCAACCACAACTATTTCTGCCTAACTCATTGTCAATACTAATTCCACTAGTATCATCATCCCCTCGTGGGCGTCGATGTTTAGCGATCCCCTTACTCGGGACCTTAACATACACTAAATGTATGCTAGTCCATGCCCCATAGGCGTCAATGCATGGTGATCCCCTACCCGGGATCCTAACATACACTAAATGTATGCTAGTCCATGCATGGTGATCCCCTACTCGAGATCCTAACATACACTAAATGTATGCTAGTCCATGCCCCATAGGCATTAATACATGATGATCCCCTTACCCGGATCCTAACATATACTAAATGTATGCTAGTCCATGCCCCATAGGCATCAATACATGGTGATCCCCTTACCCGGGATCCTAACATACACTAAATGTATGCTAGTCCATGCCCCATAGGCATCAATACATGGTGATCCCCTTACCCGGGATCCTAACGTACACTAAATGTATGCTAGTCCATGCCAATTTCATCCATTAATATTGTCATTCTTTGTCGGCCATAATTATCATTACAATTTCATTTCAAACATGGCTCGTTTCTTTTCGAAGCTACGATGTGACATCACATGTTTCCCGAAGGGAAAGGACCCAAATTTTCACCCTTTAATACGTCTAGATAGTCATTTTAGCGATTTTTCGAATCTGCCAACAGAGGTCATATTCTGACCTATCCTCAGATTTTTGACTATATCTCCGTTTCAAGCAAGTTTGGTCTTGTTGGAAAGTTAAGACACGGGGCTACAAGTCCCATGAAGGGAGGAGAAACCAGTTCTGCCCCCAAGACACTCGAAATTATTCGTCAACAAATTAGACCTACTACCCTATAGGGTCTGTCATGAGCCAGTCTCGGTTGGTGACCCATAACTGGAGTTCTATAGCTCTAAATTGAGTAAGGTCAGTTTCCTTAGTTAGTCAACATCCAAATCTACAATTACTATGAGGAACTTGATCCTAATTCCCTCATCCTCCTACTCGAATTCTCTCCACAAGTCAAGAGACGAATCTGTCTAGATTCATCAACCTTTTCATTTACACACAACATCCACAATTCAACATTTTCTCTTTATCTCAACCCCTAGCCATATCACATATCGTTTAAGAGTGTCAACAATATCTTTTTAAGAGTCAATTTATCCTAACTAATTGATCTATACCATTGTACGCAAGGTACTCTTACTCATTCCAGTAATATCACAACAAGTTTGATACATATCAATGTACGTAAGACACTCGTATCCATTTCAATTATGTCATAACTAGTTGATACACATCAATGTATGCAAGGTACTCATATTCATTCCAATATTTATCGAAGCAATAAAACAATAAATTCTGAAATCAATGAGTTTACAGAAATTGAGAAGACAAGGTGCGATGCACCTACCTAGAGTATGTGCATGTGCTTCCACTCCATGCAATTGTCCAATCCCCGCGACTTCCTTTGTACCACCCGAGGTTCAAGTCTTTATCAACAATACAACCAACATCACAACTTTATTTAATTTTCATTCAACTAGTATTCACAAACCAATCACAAGGAATTTCTTTAGGATCTCATACTTTTTCCCATTTTCATGCAAAAACAACATCATCCAAGGTTATTTGGCATCATTAAATCACAAATTCAAACCAATTCTAAAGCAAAAGATTCAAACAATTTCCCTACCTCTACAATATAGCAAGATTAGACCAAAAAAAGGAAACTCATTCCTTTTGAGATTTCTCCTATTATTATTATTATTATTATTATTATTATTACAACAAAATGATGAACCATTCATTTTCTTTCACTTTCGCTCGTGCGATTAAACATATGCGACAAACCTTAACAATTAATATTCTTAGATTATTATCACAACAACAATTTCACCCTATTAGTTGGAATCCATGTCAATCTTCATTAACTAATCAATTTGCCAAAAATACTTATGGCTAGCTTTAAATATGTTTTATTTTCCAAATTTCTTTCATTTCAATTTCTTCATGGTTCCACCCCATTTATATCAACACAACCAACAAGTTAGTTTTTTATTGAATCAACACGTTCATATAGAAATGTTCCTTACTATTCCTACACAATAATCATTCTTCCCCTCATATAAAGAATACACAATTAATCTATAATAATACTAATAATAAGAACATATTTTACCATTACATCTTCCATAAAACCTACACCCACACCATTCTAATTTCATCAAAACTTGTATTTAATCAAGCTTACTACATTTTTCCCAAAACTAGCAATAGATTCAAAAGGCAATAAGTCATCAACCTCTGATTATTGTGTTAAACCCAACGGTAAGACTACATATCATAGAGTTGTTCATAATATATCTCAAAATCATAATGATCCAACGGTTAGATCTCCCTAGATCTGAATAAAACCGAGCTTATCTAAAAATGAACGAGCTACTGTTCAACATGCACGAAACCTTGCTGGAGAATGAGTTTCCGATCTTCACCGTCCAGAATTAAGGAAACATCTAAGCGCACCACATATCCAAGAATGAGCATGATCCAACAATGGAAGGGAGAGAAATCGTCCGGTGACCAAACCGCCCGCAAGTGTATTTCTAGGAAATTTCCGATGATGATTTCTATCAAACGGATTGTGTTCCTTCCAATCTCTCCGGTCAGTTAGTAGAGGCCCGAGATACGAACAACATATCCAAAACTCAACATGATCCAACGGTGGATTCCGGAGATATGGCCACTGGATCATTATTGGTTTTTCTCCAAAATCTGCAGTTCTCTCTCTATCCGATTTTCTCTATTTTTTCCTTTCTTTTTTTTTCTTTCTTTCTTCTTCTTTTTTTACTGGTGACCTCTTTGCTGTTTTATAGGCATCTTTTTCCATAATTATAATTTTGTCCCTCATTCATGCCTTTATGTATTTTATTTTATTTTTCATGTAAACTATCTGGTTTATTTCCGCTTAAATCGCTAGTCTTTACCAAACTCCAATTGGGATGAGATATTTAACCAAGGTAGGAAAACATATTAATAGACTTCATGCAAAATTTCATCCCGATCCGACAATTGGATTGAGAGCTCTGCTTCCTAATGTAAAATTGGTCAGTTCATGACTTTTTCATCAACAATCCAAATTTTCTTGTTCAATCTTCACATAAAATCATATCAATTTTCCTTCTAAACCTTTAAGGTTATTTTATTATTTTTTAATATATATTCATTTTATAATTTCCACCTTTATTTATTTATCAGGCTTATTACCGTTTCAAAATAACGTCACTGATTTTTAATCGGTGCTTGCACCTTCAGTCCTACCCTTTTTATTGCACTATCCTTTATTATAATGTATTCTTTATTACCTCACTTATTTCTTAAAAACATTTTGTTATTTTTTTCTCATTATTTTATCCATCAAAACACGTTACCAGTTTCTCTATCCTTAATAATTCTAAACCAAAATTCATTTTATAGAGGTCATCCCTTCCATTTTATATTATTATTTATCTATTATTTCTAATCTTGGTTTCCATTACTCATTGAAATCATACCACTTTTAGTCTTACGTTTACATGAGGGTTTCCACATCTACATATTTAAATTATAAATTTCCAGGGTTTCACATAACTAATGTAATCATGTTAACAATTTATAATCCGATTGGAACCACCTTTGTGTATGGTTTCCAGTTGAGTAATAAAAAGAGTTTATACTATACTTGTTTGAAATACCATTAGTGGATCCTCTAACCTTGACAATTATTTTATCCTTGTTTAATTCTTATATTAATATCACATCTCAAAGCTCTCTTCAACTCCTTTTCTGTTATTATCTATTTCTTTATTTGTAGTTTATACAGTTAACCTCCCCGTGGTTCGACCCCGGTCTTGCCGGGTTATTTATTACTAACTTTTGTTTCTTTTCTTTTCTTTTCTTTTGTTTCTTTTCTTTTTTTTTCTTTTCTTCCTTTTATTCTCTTCCTACACGTGCATGAGAGTTTGGTCACGTACATTAAGTGGTAGACTTTGTAGGGCATCCTCATCATTTTCAGAAAATATGGCAGAAGAAGATAACCAGTCGCTTCATAATGAGAATAATGAGAATAACAGTGTTAGAACACTTAGAGACCACATGAATCCCACAAGAACAAGTGCACCCTCATGCATAGTTTTCCCCCCTGATGCATCTCATTTTAATTTTAAGCCAGACATTATTCAACTTTTACCTTCTTTTCATGGCTTAGATCTAGAAAATCCATACTTGCATTTGAGAGAATTTGAGGAGGTCTGTAACACCTATAATAACTTAAATTGTAGCATGAACACCATCAGATTAAAGCTTTTTCCTTTTTCATTAAAAGATAAAGCTAAAACATGGCTACAAACTCTTAGGTCGGGATCCATTCGTGCTTGGGATGAAATGCAACAGCAATTTTTAAAGAAGCTTTTCCCTTCTCATAGAACAAACTCTTTCAAAAGACAAATCACCACTTTCACTCAAAAACCAGGAGAAACATTTTACCAATGTTGGGATAGGTATCGAGACTTGCTTAATACTTGCCATCATCATGGTTTTGAAACATGGAGTTGGTTTCACTTTTTTATGAAGGGTTAACACCTAAAGATAGACAAATGGTGGAATTGATGTGTAATGGAACTTTTGCGAGATGAAGACCCTAATGAAGCAATGGAGTACCTAGACTTGCTAGCTGAAAATGCTCAAAATTGGGACACTACAAGCACTTATGAGGCTCCAAGTAAAACTCAACCTCATACATCTAGTGGAGGAATGTACAACCTTAGGAAAGATCATGACCTCCAAGCTAAATTTGCATCTTTAGCTAGAAAAGTCGAGGCACTAGAATTGAAAAAGAGTGGTGAATTAAAATCTATTCAATACATTGTGTGTCAAATCTGTGAAACCAATGACTGTCCAACTTTGTCTTCTTTCAAGAAATGCCTCCATAAACAAGCCCATGCTTCAAACAGTTTCCAAAGGCCCAATTGACACAACCAAAAGATTGATGTCTTCTCCCAAGTGCAGGAGTGTCGAAGTAATAAATAACCCGGCAAGACCGGGGTCGAACCACAGGGAGGTTAATTGTATAAATTATAAACAACAATAATACTACAACAATAGTAACAATAATAACAACAACAACAATAATAATAATACTAATAATAATACTAATAGTAGTAGTAGTAATAATAATAGTAATACCAATAATACTATTAATAATGATAATAATAAAGATGATGAAGAAGAAGAAGTTGATGAGAACTTTGAGATGGAAGATTAACGTAAGGATTAAACAATGATAACAACAAATGTCAAGGTTAGAGGATCCACTAATGGTATTTCAAACAAGTATAGTATAAACTCTTTTTATTCAATTGGAAACCACACACAAAGGAGGTTCCAATCGGATTATAAATTATTAACATGATTACATTAGTTATCTTATTCGAATAATGCTAATACTTGTAAATGTTGTCAGGCATTCATGATTATAACTTATGTTAACAACAAATCAAGTTCCTTTCATAGCTCAGGTGTCGGTTATACCATACGGTATGGGCTATGAAAGTGCCAAGTATTTGTTGTACCAAGTGTTATACAACATAAATCTAGATTAACCATTTAACAAGCAAAGTATTAAAAGTGAACAAGATAACAAATACAAAGCATGTTAGTATCCAACATTAAGGTCCATGTTAAGTTTATATTATACTTATTCTTACACCATTAGTGTACCCTTTTCACCTTGACATAATTAACTTAGCTACACATTATGAAAAAAAGAAACATAAATAAACAAGATAAGAACATGAATGAGAAAGAAGTTAACAAAGTAAAGAAAAGGAAATGAAAGGCATAAACAAGAGATTAATATAAACAAAACTTAAGTATTACAAAAGAGAGAGCAAGAGCATGATCTTGATCTGAACACCAAGATGCCTAAATACATGGCAAATGCCTCCTTTTATAGGCCAAAATTCAGAACTATTGATTTGTTGACTAATTGATGAGTGAGTGGCCACATCTTGACTTGGTGACAATTCTTATCTTCTTGTCTGCCAAAAACGTCATTGATAACGTAATAATTTGAGCAGACTTAAATCATGAAAGTTCTAGGAAATTGTCTCATATTTCCAGGGTAAAAATGTGAGATCATTTGGACTTCTATAACTCGCGATATGGGCTGAACACTGAACAGAGTCTGGGTTGCAGGACAGATTCAGACTTCTTCGTTGTTGCTACAATTTGGACTTGAAACCAGCCTTCTTAAATCTTGGACTCCTCATGAAAGTTGTAGGCCTATGTCTTAGCTTTCCATCCATATAAGGTAGACCTAAATCCAAGATCTACAGCTCCAGATATGACCCGATTACCAAACGGTGTTCCAGTTTGGACTGCACCAATATCTCTTTTCTAAGTTTGGCCATCTCTTTGTCCTTTCAATTTCGGTACTTCAACTCATCAATCAATTCTTTTATTTATGTGATAGGCCTGCATTTAAGATGAACATTTACCATAAATTAAAGGTATCTTATATTATTAGATATGTTATTATAAAACATGCTTTAGTTAAGGAGTTATTGATACTTCAAGTGCAAAATGATGATATAAAACCTTGATAAAAATACACTTTTAAGTACTAATCACACCCCCAACCAGCTTATTACTAGTCCCTAGTAATCAAAGCGTTAAAATAGAAAAAATTTTTGCAACTTTCACAAAGCAAGGCATTCATCATTCAACTTCCATTAATCTATCCAGATAAACAAACTCTCATTAAATTTTATATATCTGCTCAATATCTCTTAAACAAAATATTAATAAACCTTCCTTGTTATGTGCTCAATGTATGAAACATAGATGATGGGGCTTTTATTAGAAGAAAATAATATTTTGTTCTAATGTTTAAGGTTAACTTCCTTGGGTTGGGATTATTTTATTTTATTTTATTATATTTTTTCTTTGTTTTATATATATATATATATATATATATATATATATACATATAACTTAAAACACAATGCATCTTTAACCCATGTAACGAGCTTTCGGCTAATGACTCCCAGACCAGTTGATCTTAGGGCATTAGGTGTTGAGACACCCCTACGAGCTTAATTGCTTAGGTTAGGGAGGCTACGAAATCAAACTTATCTACGTTTTTATTATCATCTTTTTTTTTTTTTTTTTTTTTTTTTGAAAAGCATAGACTATCCATATCCCTTAGTTGTTACCTTTAACAAAAGAACATAAATAATGTAATAATCCAATGTGCAACCCACAATCGGATGTTACAATGTGTGTGTGAAAATGAAGGTTTAAGAATACTTGTTAAATGAGTATATGAGCGGGAATCAAGTGATAATAATGCGAGAGTTTGTATACCCGAATATTTCAAGAAGTATTCTAATAGGCCTTGTTATGAATATTGCAAATAACCATTGGAAAATGTTTACTAAGATGCATCTCAAGAGTCACTAAAATTCCTCCTTACTCTACCATCCTAGTAATAACAGTTTTTGTCAAATAGCTTTAATAATAGCAAAAACAGTTAGTAAGTTAGTTTTTTTTTTAATGTCAACTACTACCCTCTCCCCCAACGAACAAGACATTGTCCTCAATGTCATAAGATAGAAAGATAGAGTATAGAAGACATCACCCGAAACAACGAACACCGACAAACCCGAAACACACTTGAACAAATATAAGAAATAACAACACAAAATAACATGCTATTAATAAAACCAAAAGACACAAGGATTCACAAACGAAGGCTCTAATCCAATCTAAGTTTTTTACGGCTTTCCTTCGTTGACCAATTTATGCAACTCATGGAAGGATCAATTACGGGGTGAAAGATTGTAGTTGGTCGATCAATTGTTCAAGATGAGCAGTGCAGAGAGATTATGATTTGTCGTGCCGAAGATGTTAGAAATTCCTGTTCCACGACTTGATCAAGAAAAGACAATAAATTATCATAAAAACCATTAACATTGAGCAAACCTATAGGTTTATGGTGAATGTGCAGTTGGGCCCAAGAGGAAATATGAAAGATCTCTTCCAATGTGCCCAGACCACCTGGTAAGGCAATGAAGGCATCGACATGGTTAAACATTGTATTCATTCGATCAAACATTGTGGAGACCCGTAGTTCCTCTCCAATTGTTTTCCCAATGAAGTTCCCTTTTGCTAAAGCTTTGGGGACGACCCCCAAAACTTGACTACCTCCTAAAAATGCAGCTATTGACACACCCCCCATTAACCCAAGGCTGCCTCCCCCATACACTAAATGAATCTTTCTCTCAGCTAGGACCTGACCAAGATGATTTGCTGCTTCTAAAAATGCTATTTCCTTCCCAGGACTGGATCCACCGAAAACACAAATATTTTTTATGTGATAACTTGAGGGACCTGCCATTTCTACACACTTCTATATCTATTTAATGTAAAGGTTGAGTAAAAATGAGGGGAAGGAAGAGAAGATTTTATAGATAAGAAATTAAAGATGCAATCATACCCCTATATGTAGACCAGCTGGAGTCTCACACACTCTTTCTCTCTCTCTTTATTTAATTATTTATTTTGAAAAAGCATGTGTATGTACAGGTAGCTGTGATTGTGGCTCACATCTTTCCTTGGTTTTACGTCCAAGAACGGCTTAAACGCCCTCTATGGGTCGGGGATAGGCTTCCCATCCAGTTTTCTTAAAACTGGCAAACGAGGTCTTTTTTAGTCGATTCCCAAGACTAAGTCGATCATGTTCTTTATGAAAATGGGGCCATAAATCATGAATAGCACGATGCACATCTCCACTAGGATGCGTCTCAAGGGTTAATAGAAGATTATCTAAAGACCCCTTACTCGGGCCATCCTTAATGAATTGTATTTTATCTTCATGGTTTATAGATACCATTCCTAAAGAACGACATGTTGCATTACAAGTCCATCCGGCACATCTCGTGACAGACTCTCGATCGTTTTGCACGATGTTTCTTTGCAAAAGTGCTTTTACCTGCTCCCGGGCATGTGTGAAATGAAAGAATTGGAGGACTCACCCGATAATCGGACCTTTGCTTCAATCAGCCAACGAATATCTTCAAGAATTCCATGATTCATTAACAACTTCAATCTTGCACACCTAGCACGGTAAATTTTTGTAATCGCATTCTGAGGCAGAGCGGGAAAGTACTTTTTCAATTTTTCAAGAGTGGTGTCCATTTTCAAATGAGAATTGGAGAAGAGAGTCAAAGAAGGGAGAAAAAGCAAAGTATTGCACAAATATATACAAATATCGCTTATTATGGGAAACTGAAAGAACCGGATCGAAGTCACGGAGTACCGTTATCCGCCATTTGACCGAGGTGAAAGAGACTAGCAAAACGAAACACAAAACAATGTGAGAAAATGAATCAATCTTTATAT
This sequence comes from Populus x sibirica, assembly GCA_019202695.1. Taxonomy (NCBI): domain Eukaryota; kingdom Viridiplantae; phylum Streptophyta; class Magnoliopsida; order Malpighiales; family Salicaceae; genus Populus; species Populus x sibirica. The sequence goes on along the minus strand of JAGMVL010001325.1, from coordinate 24,500 downwards.
ACGGGATCACTCAAATCAATAGAGTCATTTTCAACCGAAAAATTATCAAAGTAAACTTTCAAACGATGTCCATTTACCTTGAAAACATTGCCATTCTTTGGATTCTCGATATCACAGGCCCCATATGGATACACATGTTTCACAATAAAAGGACCGCTCCATCTTGATCTTAGCTTTCCAGGAAATAAATGGAGTCGAGAATTATAAAGCAAAACTTTTTGACCAACATCAAATGTTTTTCTCAAGATTCTCTCTGTCATGAAATTCTTTGATTCTTGCTTTATGAATTTTTGAATTCTCATAAGCATCATTTCTTATTTCCTCAAGCTCATTTATTTGTAACTTACGCAGTGACTAGCATCATCAAGGTTTGAATTGAAAGCTTTGATAGCCCAATAAGCTTTATGTTCCGGTTCCACGAGGCAAGTGACAAGGTTTTCCATAGACTAGTCTATAAGGTGACATACCTAATGATGTTTTATAAGCAGTTCGATAAGCCCAAAGTGCATCATTAAGTCTTAAAGACCAGTCTTTCCTACTAGGGTTCACTGTTTTCTCTAAGATCTATTCGATCTCCCTATTAGCAAGCTCTACTTGTCCACTTGTCTGAGGATGATAAGGGGTGGCAACTTTGTGTGTGATTCCATATTTCTTCATTAAAGACTCAAATGGCTTGTTGCATAAATGTGTTCCACCATCACTTATCATGGCTCGAGGGATTCCAAATCGACTCAAAATATTTTCTTTCAAGAACTTTATCACTGTTTTATGGTCATTGTTTCGACTTGGAATTGCCTCTATCCATTTTGAAACATAATCTACTGCGACTAATATGTACAAGAAACCAAATGATGGAGGAAATGGACCCATGAAATCTATACCCCAACAATCAAAGATCTCAATGACAAGAATAGGATTTAAAGGCATCATGTGACGTTTTGAAATAGATCCCAACTTTTAACAGTTTTCACAAGTCTTGCAGAATGCATGTGAATCCTTGAACATGGTGGGCCAGTAAAATCCACTTTGTAAGATTTTTGCAGTGGTCTTTCTTGATGAGAAATGACCCCCACATGCTTCAGAATGACAAAATTTAATGACACTACTTACCTCATTGTCAGGAATGCATCTTCAAAATATTTGATCAGGACAATATTTGAATAAATAAGGGTCATCCCAATAAAAGTTCTTTACTTCGTTCAAGAACTTTCTTTTGTCTTGGGTACTCCAATGAGCCGGCAATTGTCCTGAAACAAGAAAATTAACAATATTAGCATACCAAGGCATTGTAGAGACAGAAAATAAAGATTCGTCAGGAAAGTAGTCATCAATTGGTGTGATGTCGATCTCGATTCCGTTGTCAATCTTGACAAGTGATCTCGCAACAACATTTTCGGTGCCTTTCTTGTCTTTGATTGTGATATCAAATTCTTGAAGTAACAAAATCCACCGAACCAATCTAGCCTTAGAATCTTTCTTAGAAAGAAGATATTTGAATGCTGCATGATCACTAAAAACAATAACAGGTGAGCCAACAAGATAAGACCTGAATTTTTCACATGCAAATACTACTGCAAGTAATTCTTTTTCAGTGGTGGTGTAATTCATTTGAGCACTATTCAAAGTTTTACTTGCATAGTAAATCACATAGGGTTTCTTATCTTTTCTTTGTCCCAAGACAAAGACTCCACGACATAATCACTAGCGTCACACATTATTTCAAAAGGTAATGACCAATCGGGAGATTGAATGACAGGAGTAGAAGTAAGGGTTTTTAAGTTTAACAAAGGCTTCTTCACAATGTTCAGTCCATTCAAAAATATTATCCTTTGTTAGAAGGTTACTCAAGGGCTTAGATATTACACTAAAATCTTTGATGAACCTTCTATAAAACCAAAGATGTCCTAAGAATGATCTAACATCTTTAACAGATTTTGGTGTTGGCAAGTTAGCAATTAACTCGATTTTAGATTTGTCAACCTCAATTCCTTTTGATGAAACAATGTGACCAAGTACAATGCCGTTTGTTACCATAAAGTGACATTTTTCCCAATTCAAGACAAGATTCTTCTCTTCACACCTGCTCAAAACCTTTTCTAAGTTAGTCAAACAATCATCAAATGAATCGCCAAAAACAGAAAAATCATCCATAAAAATTTCAAGAAAACGTTCAATCATATCACTAAATATACTGAGCATGCATCTTTGAAACGTGGCTGGTGCATTACATAATCCAAAGGGCATCCTTCGATATGCAAAAGTACCAAATGGACATGTGAAAGTAGTCTTCTCTTGATCTTTCAATGCAATTTCAATTTGGTTATAACCTGAATAGCCATCTAGGAAACAATAAAATTCATGACCTGCAACTCTTTCTAGGATTTGATCCATGAAAGGTAAAGGAAAATGATCTTTTCTAGTCATTGAATTAAGTTTCCTATAGTCAATGCACATGCGCCCAACCAGTAATAGTCCTAGTTGGAATTAACTCATTTTTCTCATTTGTTATCACAAAGTGACTCGAGACTTCTTGGGTACATCTTGGGTAGGACTTACCCATTTGCCTTTGTAGAAATAGGATAAATATTCCATTATCTAGAAGCTTAATGACTTTATTTTTCACTACTTCTTTCATATTAGGATTAAGCCTTCGTTGCATTTCTCTAGAGGGTTTAGCATTTTCCTCCAAATAAATCCTGTGTGTGCAAATCAAAGGACTAATTCCTTTTATGTCAACTATGGTCCATCCTAATGCATTTTTGTGAATTTTCAGAGTTTGTAATAACTTACCTTCTTGATGTGCATTAAGTTTGGAAGAGATTATTACCGGAAAAGTTTCATTTTCTCCCAAAAACGAGTATTTGAGATTGAATGGTAACGGCTTCAAATCTGGTTTTGGTGGTTGAACACTTGAAGGTATGGACTCAATTGATCGTGGTGGCAATTTCTCAATTTTCGGTCTCCAACTATTTGCCTTTGATTCTTCCTGAAAATAAACCATTTGCAAATCATCGATTCATCAATCTCAATTTCACTAGAAGTGGTTTGAAATTGATCATGAACTAATTTTTCAAGAAAGTCCACTTCTTGTAAATCATTATCATCTCCAAGTTGTTTGCAAATGTTGAAAATATTCATCTCCAATGTCATGTTTCCAAAAGATAGCTTCATCAGTCCATTCCTACAATTAATCAATGCATTAGAAGTTGCAAGAAACGGACATCCTAAAATAACAGAAAATGAATTACATGCTTCAACAGGTTGTGTGTCCAAGACAATAAAATCCACAGGATAAATGAACTTATCGACTTGTACCAACACATCTTCAACTATTCCTCTAGGCACTTTTACGGATCTATCGGCAAGTAAAAGAGTTACGAGAAGTTGGTTTTAACTCACCTAGATTGAGACTTTGAAAACTGAATATGGAAGTAAATTCATAATAGCTCCAAGATCAAGTAAGGCTCTTTCAATTTTATGTTCTCCAATAAAGCAAGAAATTGTAGGACAACCAGGGTCTTTATATTTCAATGCATTATTGTTCGGAAGAAAGGCACTTACTTGTTCGGCTAAAAAGGCTTTCTTTTTCACATTCAATTTTCTCTTCACAAAGTGCACAGATCTTTCAAAAATTTAGCATAAGAAGGAACTTGTTTAATAGCATCCAACAAAGGTATATTGATCCTTACCTGTTTGAAAGTTTCAGTCTTTTCTTTGCAATGATCAGATTCAACCCCTTCCTTACCCTCGAGATTGACTCATCATCATTCTCACAAGGTTCAAGAACGGGTTTTTCAATAACCTTACCACTGCGAAGAGTGATGACCGATTTGGCTTGATCCATGTGTTGGCTTCCAGAACTACTTGCATTCGCATTGTATTGCCCCTTTGGATTTGTTGTGGTTGAGATGGAAACTTACCTTTCTCTTGGAAACCGAGAGCGGATGTCAATTTTGCAAGAGTATCTTTAAAATCTTGTCATGCTTTGAGCAAGTTGAGTGTTGATCGTCTCTTGCTTTTCCATGAATGCATGCAATGTTTCCTCAAGATTTCTTCGAGGAGGTGGAGCATAAGGAGGTGCATATCCATGAGAATTTTGGAAATTATGGTGTGCTTGAAATGATGGTTGTGAAGTTTGTGCATTATTGTTATCACTCTTCCAATTGAAATTTGGGTGATTTCTCCAACCAGGGTTGTATGTTTGCGAGTATGGGTTATGATTGGGCCTTTGGAAACTGTTTAAAGCATGGGCTTGTTCATGGAGACATTCCTTAAAAGAAGGCAAAGTTAGACAGTCATTGGTTGAATGTTCATTGGTTTCACATGATTTGACACACAATGTCTTGAACATGGATTTTAGTTGACCACTCTTTTTTAATTCTAGTGCCTCAACTTTTCTAGCTAAAGATGCAAACTTGGCTTGGAGGTCATGATCTTCCCTAAGGTTGTACATACCTCCACTAGAAGTATGAGGTTGGGTTTTACTTGGTGCCTCATAAGTTCCTGTAGTGTCCCAATTTTGCGCATTTTCAGCTAGCAAGTCTAGGTATTCCATGGCTTCATTAGGGTCTTTATCTTCAAAAGTTCCATTGCACATCAATTCAACCATTTGCCTATCTCTAGGAGTTAACCCTTCATAAAAATGTGACACCAATCTCCATGTTTCAAAACCATGATGAGGGCAAGTATTAAGCAAGTCTCGATACCTATCCCAACATTGGTAAAATGTTTCTCCCGGTTTTTGAGTGAAAGTGATTATTTGTCTTTTGAAAGAGTTTGTTACCGTGAGATGAAAAAAACTTCTTTAAAAATTGTTGTTGCATTTCATCCCAAGCACGAATGGATCCCGGTCTCAAATTTTGTAGCCATGTTTTAGCTTTATCTTTTAATGAAAAAGGAAAAAGCTTTAATCTAATGGTGTTCATGCTACAATTTGAGTCATTATAGGTGTTACAGACCTCCTCAAATTCCCTTAAATGCAAGTATGGATTTTCTAAATCTAAGACATGAAAAGAAGGTAAAAGTTGAATAATGCCCGGCTTAAAATTAAAATGAGATGCATCGGGAGGAAAAACTATGCATGAGGGTGCACTTGTTCTTGTGGGATTCATGTGGTCTCTAAGTGTTCTAACCCGAATATTCTCATTATGAAGCGATTGGTTATCTTCTTCGGCCATATTTTCTAGAAAATGATGAGGAGACCCTACAAAGTCTACCACTTAATGTACGTGACCAAACTCTCATGCACGTGTAAAAAGAGAATAAAAAGAAGAAGAAAACAAAACAAAACAAAAAAAATAAACAAAGTTAGATACAAGAAAAGTGAAAAGAGAGAATAAAATAAATACTATAATTTGTACAAGAATTTACCTCCCCGGCAACGGCGTCAAAAACTTGCACGACCAAAAGATTGATGTCTTCTCCCAAGTGCAGGAGTGTCGAAGTAATAAATAACCCGGCAAGACCGGGGTCTAACCACAGGGAGGTTAATTGTATAAATTATAAACAACAAAATACTACAACAATAGTAACAATAATAACAACAACAACAACAATAATAATACTAATAGTAGTAGTAGTAATAATAATAGTAATACCAATAATACTATTAATACGATAATAATAAAGATGATGAAGAAGAAGAAGTTGATGAGAACTTTGAGATGGAAGATTAACGTAAGGATTAAACAATGATAACAACAAATGTCAAGGTTAGAGGATCCACTAATGGTATTTCAAACAAGTATAGTATAAACTCTTTTTATTCAATTGGAAACCACACACAAAGGAGGTTCCAATCAGATTATAAATTATTAACATGATTACATTAGTTATCTTATTCGAATAATGCTAATACTTGTAAATGTTGTCAGGCATTCATGATTATAACTTATGTTAACAACAAATCAAGTTCCTTTCATAGCTCGGTGTCGGTTATACCATACAAGGTATGGGCTATGAAAGTGCCAAGTATTTGTTGTACCAAGTGTTATACAACATAAATCTAGATTAACCATTTAACAAGCAAAGTATTAAAAGTGAACAAGATAACAAATACAAAGCATGTTAGTATCCAACATTAAGGTCCATGTTAAGTTTATATTATACTTATTCTTACACCATTAGTGTACCCTTTTCACCTTGACATAATTAACTTAGCTACACATTATGAAAGAAAGAAACATAAATAAACAAGATAAGAACATGAATGAGAAAGAAGTTAACTAAGTAAAGAAAAGGAAATGAAAGGCATAAACAAGATATTAATATAAACAAATCTTAAGTATTACAAAAGAGAGAGCAAGAGCATGATCTTGATCTGAACACCAAGATGCCTAAATACATGGCAAATGCCTCCTTTTATAGGCCAAAAATTCGGAACTATTGATTTGCTGACTAATTGATGAGTGAGTGGCCACATCTTGACTTGGTGACAATTCTTATCTTCTTGTCTGCCAAAAACGTCATTGATAACGTCATAATTTGAACAGACTTAAATCATTAAAGTTCTAGGAAATTGTCTCAGCTTTCCAGGGTAAAAATTTGAGATCATTTGGACTTCTAGAACTCGCGATATGGGCTGAACACCGAACAGTGTCCGGGCTGCAGGACAGATTCGGACTTCTTCGTTGTTGCTACAATTTGGACTTGAAAACGGCCTTCTTAAATCTTGGACTCCCATGAAAGTTGTAGGCCTATGTCTTAGCTTTCCATACATATAAGGGAGACCTAAATCCGAGATCTACAAATTCCGGATATGACCCGATTACCAAACAGTGTTCCAGTTTGGACAGAACCAACATCTCTTTTCTAAGTTTGGCCATCTATTTGTCCTTTCAATTTCAGTACTTTAACTCATCAATCAATTCTTTCATTTATGTGATAGGCCTGCATTTAAGATGAACATTTACCATAAATTAAAGGTATCTTATATTATTAGATATGTTATTATAAAACATGTTTTAGTTAAGGAGTTATTGATACTTCAAGTGCAAAATGATGATATAAAACCTTGATAAAAATACACTTTTAAGTACTAATCACCAATCATAACCCATACTCACAAACATACAGCCCTGGTTGGAGAAATCACCCAAATTTCAGTTGGAAGAGTGATAACAATAATACACAAACTTCACAGCCCGTTTCAAGCACACCATAATTTCCAAAATTCTCATGGATATGCTCCACCTCCTAGAAGAAATCTTGAGGAGACATTGCATGCATTCATTGAAAGCGAGGAGACAATCAACACTTAACTTGCTCAAAGCATGGCAGATTTTAAAGATACTCTTGCAAAATTCACATATGCTCTCAGTTTTCAAGAGAAAGGTAAGTTTCCATCTTAACCACAGCAAAATCCAAAGGGGCAATACAATGCAAATGCAAGTAGTTCCGGAAGCTAACACATGGATCAAGTCAAATCAGTCATCACTCTTCGCAGTGGTAAGGTTATTGAAAAACCCACTCTTAAACCTTGTGAGAAAGATGATGAGTCAATCTCTGAGGGTAAGGAAGGGCTTGAATCTGAACATTGCAAAGAAAAGACTGATTTTTTGCCAGCACTTTCATTTCCTCATGCCATGACCAAACAAAGAAAAGTCAATCACAATTCTAAAATCTTTGAAACTTTCAAACAGGTAAGGATCAATATACCTTTGTTGGATGCTATTAAACAGGTACCTTCTTATATTAAATTTTTGAAAGACTTGTGCACCGTGAAGAGAAAACTGAATTTGAAAAAGAAAGTATTTTTAACCGAACAAGTAAGTGTCATTCTTCAAAGCAATAATGCTTTGAAATATAAAGACCCTGGTTATCCTACAATTTCATGCTTTATTGGAGAACATAAAATTGAAAAAGCTTTACTTGATCTTGGAGCTAGTGTGAATTTACTTCCATATTCAGTTTTTCAAAGTCTCAATCTAGTTGAGTTAAAACCAACTTCTGTAACTCTTTTACTTGCTGATAGATCTGTAAAAGTGTCTAGAGGAATAATTCAAGATGTGTTAGTACAATTTGATAAATTTATTTATCTTGTGGATTTTATTGTCTTGGACACACAATCCATTGAAACATGTAATTCATTTCCTATTATTTTAGGATGTTTGTTTCTTGCAACTTCTAATGCATTGATTAATTGTAGTAATGGACTGCTGAAGCTATCATTTGGAAACATGACATTAGAGATGAATATTTTCAATATTTGCAAGCAACCGGAGATGATAATGATTTATAGGAAGTAGATCTTATTGAAGAATTAGTTTATGATCAATTTGAATCTACCTTGAGTAAACCGAGTTTGATGAATCGAAGAATTGTAAATGATTTATTCTCGAGAAGAAATCAAGGACAAGAAAGGCATAAAAATGTTATCGCGGATCATTTGTCAAAATTGATAGTAGATTCGACATCTGACATCCCACCAATCGATGATTACTTTCCTAACGAATCCTTACTTTCTCTTAGTCCAATACCTTGGTCTGCTAATATTGCTAATTGACACGACCAAAAGATTGATGTCTTCTCCCAGTGCGGGAGTGTCGAAGTAATAAATAACCCGGAAGACCGGGGTCGAACCACAGGGAGGTTAATTGTATAAATTATAGATCACAATAATACAACAACAACAACAACAACAATAATAGTGAAGAAGAAGAGGAAGAAGTTGATGAGAACTCTGAGATGGAAGATTAACGTAAGGATTAAACAATGATAACAACAAATGTCAAGGTTAGAGGATCCACTAATGGTATTTCAAACAAGTATAGTATAAACTCTTTTTATTCAATTGGAAACCACACACAAAGGAGGTTCCAATCAGATTATAAATTGTTAACATGATTACATTAGTTATCTTATTCGAATAATGCTAATACTTGTAAATATTGTCGTGGCATTCATGATTATAACTTATGTTAACAACAAATCAAGTTCCTTTCATAGCTCGTGTGTCGGTTATACCATACAAGATGGGCTATGAAAGTGCCAAGTATTTGTTGTACCAAGTGTTATATAACATAAATCTAGATTAACCATTTAACAAGCAAAGTATTAAAAGTGAACAAGATAACAAATACAAAGCATGTTAGTATCCAACATTAAGGTCCATGTTAAGTTTATATTATACTTATTCTTACACCATTAGTGTACCCTTTTCACCTTGACATAATTAACTTAGTTAAACATAATGAAAGAAAGAAACATAAAGAAACAAGGAAAGGAAATGAAAAGCATAAGCAAGAAATTAATACAAGCAAAACTTAAGCATTACAAAATATAAAGAGAGAGCAAGAGCATGATCTTGATCTGAAAACCAAGATGCGTAAATACATGGCAAAATGCCTCCTTTTATAGGCCAAAATTCGAAACTATTGATTTGTTGACTAATTGATGAATGGGTGGCCACATCTTGACTTGATGACAATTCTTATCTTCTTGTCTGCCAAACACGTCATTGATAACGTCATAATTTGAACAGGACTTCAATCATGAAAGTTCTAGGCAATTATCGCATCTTTCAGGGTAAAAATTTGAGATCATTTGGACTTCTAGAACTCGAGATATGGGCTAAACACTGAACAACATCTGGGCTGCAGGACAGATTCGGACTTCTTCGTTGTTGCTACAATTTGGACTTGAAAACGGCCTTGTTAAATCTTGGGCTCCCCATGAAAGTTGTAGGCCTATGTATTAGCTTTCCATCCATATAAAGTAGACCTAAATCCGAGATCTACAGCTCCAGATATGACCCGATTACCGAACAATGTTCTAGTTTGGACTGCACCAACATCTCTTTTCTAAGTTTGGCCATCTATTTGTCCTTTCAATTTCGATACTTTAACTCATCAATCAATTCTTTCATTTATGTGATAGGCCTGCATTTAAGATGAACATTTACCATAAATTAAAGGTATCTTATATTATTAGATATGTTATTATAAAACATGTTTTAGTTAAGGAGTTATTGATACTTTAAGTGCAAAATGACAATATAAAACCTTCATAAAAATACACTTTTAAGTACTAATCACTAATTTTCTTGCTTCAGGATATTTGCCAGCTCGTTGGAGTACCCAAGATAAAAAAAAAGTTTTTGAATGAAGTGAAGAACTTTTATTGGGATGACCCTTACTTATTCAAATATTGTCCCGATCAAATATTTTGAAGATGCATTCCCGACAATGAGGTAAGTAGTGTCATTAAATTTTGTCACTCACGAGGCATGTGGGGGTCATTTCTCATCAAATAAGATGAGTGCAAAAATCTTACAATGTGGATTTTATTGGCCCACCATGTTCAAGGACATGCATGCATTCTATAAAACTTGTGAAAATGGTCAAAATGTTGATATTGGTCAAAAAGTTTTGCCTTATAATTCTCGACTCCATTTATTTCCTGGAAAGCTAAGATCAACATGGAGTGGTCCATTTATTATAAAACATGTGTATCCTTATGGGGCCTTTGATATTGAGAATCCAAAGAATGACAATGTTTTTAAGGTAAATGGACATCGTTGGAAAGCTTACTTTGATAATTTTTCTAGTGAAAATGAATCCATTGGTTTGAATGATCTTGCATATAAAGGTTGATTATTATTTTTGTGTTTCTTTTTTGGTGTGACTCTTGTTTTGCTAGTCTTTCTCCAACCCCGATCAAATGGCGGATAATGGTACTCCGTGACTCTTAAGTCGGTTCTTTCGAGTTTCCCATGATAACCGATATCCGTATATATTTGTTCAATTCCTTATTCCTTCTCTCTTTTTTTTGTATCTCTTTTCCACTTCTCATCTAAAAAATGGACACCACTCTTGAAAAATTAAAAAAGTATTTCCCCGCTTTGCCTCAAAATGCGACACAAAATTTACCGTGCTAGGTGTGAAAGATTGAGATTGTTTATGAACCATGGAATTCCTGAAGATATTCATTGGCTAATTGAAGCAAAGGTCCGATTATCGGGTGAGTCTTCCAATTCTTTCATTTCATACATGCCTGGAATAGGTAAAAACACTTTTGCGAAGAAACGTCGTGCAAAAGGATTGAAAGTCCGTCACCTAGATGTGCCGATGGACTTGTAATGCATAATGTCGGTCTTTAGGAACGATATCTATAAACCGTGAAGATAAAATACAATTCAGTAAGGATGTTCCATTTTCATAAAGAACATGATCAACTTAGTCTTGGGAATCTGACTAAAAAGACCATGTTTGTTAGGTTTTAAGAAAAACTGGATGGGAAGCTTATCCCTGGCCCATAGAGGGCGTTTAAGCCATTCTTGGATGTAAAACCAAGGGAAGATGTGAGCCACAACCACAACTACGATTTAAGCCTTAGTTTGTAAAAATTTGTGTCTTTAGGTTTTATTAATAGCATAATATTTTCTTTTGTTATTTTTTATATTTGTTTAAGTGTGTTTCAGGTTTGTTAGTGTTCGCTGTTTCAGGTGATGTCTTCTATATTTATCTTTCTACCTTAGGACATTGAGGACAATGTCTCGTTTTGGTTGGTGGGAAAGGGTAGTAGTTGACATTAATATTATTAAAACCATTTGACAAAACTGTTATTAGGATGGCAGAGTAAGGAGGAATTTTATTGACTCTTGAGACACATCTTAGTAAATATTCTTATCAAGGTCTATCAGAATACTTCTTGAAATATTCAGGTTTACAAACTCTCGCATTGTTATCACTTGATTCTACTCATATACTCATTTAACAAATATTCTTAAACTTTCATTTTCACGCACACACATTAACATATGATTGTGGGTTGCACATTGGATTCTTACATTATTTATGTTCTTTTGTTAAAGGTAACAACTAAGGGAAAGGGATAGTATATAATTTGAAAAAAACAAAATTGATGATATTGATGATAATAAAAACGTAGATAAGTTTGGTTTCGTAGCCTCCCTAACCTAAGCAATTAAGCTCGAAGGGGTGTTTTAACACCTAATACCCTAAAGTCAACTAAATTGGGAGCTATTGACCCAAAGCTTGGTTACATGGGTTAATGAGAAAAGCTTAAGGGAATCAAACATTGCACTATCTACATATCAATTTCTGCAACCCGAGTTACTAAGCTCGTAGGGGTGTCTCAACACCTAATGCCCTAAGATCAACGATCACGGGAGTCATTAGTCGAAAGCTCGTTACATGGGTTAAAGATGCATTGTGTTTTAAGTTATATATATATATATATATATATATATAAAGATAATAATCCCAACCCAAAGAAGTTAACCTTAAACATTAGAACAAAATTTTGTTTTCTTCCGAGAAAAGCCCCATAACTATGTGTTGATTTATTGAGCACAAAAGAAAGGTTTATTAATATCTTGTTTAAGAAGTATGAAGCAGATAAATAAATCTAATGAGAGTTTGTTTATTTGGATAGATTAATGGAAGTTGAATGATGAATGCTTTGCTTTGTGGAACTTACAAATTGTTTTTCTATTTTAATGCTTTGATTACTAGGAACTAGTAATAAGTCAATTGAGGGGTGTGATTAGTACTTAAAAGTGCATTTTATCAAGGTTTTATATCATCATTTTGTACTTAAAGTATCAATAACTCCTTAACTAGAACATATTTTATAATAACATGTCTAAAAATATAAGATACCTTTAATTTATGGTAAATATTCATCTTAAATGCAAGCCTATCACATAAATCAAAGGATTGATTGATGAGTTTAAATACTAAAATTGAGAAGACCAAGAGAGGGTTAAGCTTAGAAAAGAGATGTTGGTTCAGTTCAAACTAGAATACCATTTGGTTATTCGATCATAACTAGAGCTGTAGAACTTGGATTTAGGTCTGGTTTATATGTATGGAAGCTAAGACATAGGCCTAAAACTTTCATGAAGAGTCCAAGATTTAAAGTGCCATTTTCAAGTTCAAATGGTAACAACAATAGAGAAGTCGGAATCTGTCCCCAAATTCTCGCAGACACTATTCAGTTGTTCACCCATATCTCGAGTTTTAGAAGTCCAAATGCACCGATTCTTGTTTTGTTGGAAAGCTCGAGACATTTTCCCAAAACTTTCATGAAGACTATCTATTTAAATTCGGTTGTTAGCAATGATGTTTTCTACAGACAAGAAGATAAGGATTGTTACCAAGTCAAGAGGTGGCCACCCACTCAACAATTAGTCATCAAATCAATAGTTCCGAATAGCCTATAAAAGGAGGCATTAGCCTTGCATTTAGGCATCTTGGTTTTCAGATCAAGATCATGTTCTTGCTCTCTCTCTTTATATTTTTGTAATGCTTAAGTTTTGTTTATATTAATCTCTTGTTTATGCTTTTCATTTCCTTTCCTTTACTTAGTTAACTTATATCTTATTTATGTTCTTATCTTGTTTATTTATGTTTCTCTCGTTCATTATGTTTAGCTAAGTTTATTATGTCAAGGTGAAAAGGTTACACTAATGGTGTAAGAATAAGTATAGTATAAACTCAACATGGACTTTAATGTTTGATACTAACATGTTTTGTATTTGTTGTCTTGTTCACTGTTAATACTTTGCTTGTTAATTGGTTAATCTAGATTTATGTTGTATAACCCTTGGTACAACAAATACTTGACACTTTCATAGCCCAACCGTATCGTATAACCGACACCTATGCTATGAAAGGAACTTGATTTGTTGTTAACATAAGTTATAATCATGAATACCTGACAACATTTACAAGTGTTATCATTATTCGAATAAGATAACTAATGTAATCATGTTAACAATTTATAATTTGATTGGAACCTCCTTTGTGTGTGGTTTCCAATTGAGTAATAAAAAGAGTTTATACTATACTTGTTTGAAATACCATTAGTGGATCCTCTAACCTTGACAATTATTTTATCATTGTTTAATTCTTATATCAATATCACATCTCAAAGCTCTCTTCAACTCCTTTTCTCGTTATTATCTATTTCTTTATTTGTAGTTTATACAGTTAACCTCCCTGTGGTTCGACCCCGGTCTTGTCGGACTATTTATTACTTCGACACTCCTACACTTGGGAGATGACATCACCTCTTTGTTCGTGTAAATAAACAATTGAAAGAAAATCATTCCATAATGACATAGTATTGCTACTTCTAATATGAAATGGTTGGAAAGAATGCAACACCATTTTATCGAATAATGGAGGCATTAAATGATTTTTAATGTAATTTGATTATAGAGAGTCACTTTAAATCATAAAAAAGAGCTTTTGAGTGCACTCTTTCTATTCTAGTCAAAGTCCAACAAAGTGATTATATTCAAATATGGAATGCAAACTATTACCTTATATAATTTGGCCATAATAGATGGCCTTTACCAGTAAGGATCTTTGTGCTTCCACACAAACTTATAACAATCTCTTTGAGAAATTGGTGTTAGGTGCAACTATTTTCATTTTTGGATGAAAAGAGGGAAAAAAAGAACATGCCTTCTCACCCTTAAAAAAACATGTAGCTTTTATGTTATTTTATGCATGCAAGTTCCTCATATGTTCTATATAACTAACTTAAATCTTATTGTTAATCTTATATTTCAAATGATTACATTATTGTAAAATGGATTGTTTTTTTCTTTTAAAATTTTTTTAATAAAGTTTTCCCTATACAGAAATCCTACCCAAAATAGCTCAAGTCACAAATTATAAAGACAAAAAGAGGCCTCATGCTCACTATCCATTAATTCCATCAAAAAGTATAATTATACGCAATATACATACAAAATAACAAGATGACAACACTTCCTTGGATATAATCAAACATTCATAAAACAAGAAAAGTCATCCTTTGTTTTTGTTTTCCTTTAAATCCATATTGTATTACTAGCTTGAGTACATATGATAAGCTTATTTACATAACATTAATTTGTTATAAAATTCTAACTATAATAGAATAACCAAGGAAAATCTAAAGTACAATATCAAGGTAGAAGTGATGTGTAAACCCCCGGTTATAATTTTTCTGGGTTATTAAAATATGAGAAATTTAACTAATAGTAAAATGGGTTAAATTAAAGTAAAGAAACCTAAATCCGAGATAAAAATAGTAAAATTAATGAAATAAAAAGTGAATATAGTACTAAATTGTTGAAAAGAAAAACATTTGTGAGGACAAAATGAATACGTAAGACCAAGAGAGGTCAATATTCAAATAACAGAAGGTTGGGAGTTTATATACAAAAGATTAAAAGGGGTGGGGATAAATGTGTAATTAACAAGATGATAAAACTATAAATATCATTCTATTTTCTCTCTTGGAGTGACTTGCAAGAGCAAGAGAGAGTTTAGAGAGAGGTCTGGAGAGAAGACATATTGTCGGTGGAAACATCCAACTGCCTATAACTCCACCTTATCCAAATGATATTGAGATACGTTGTTCCTGCTCCATGTCATGTACATTGTCACCGAAGGGATGTTCTATATCAATTCTTATTTGAGAGATATCGCAGGGAGGAAAATTTCTTGGAAAATGCACTTACGGGCCAGGTCTTCTTATTTACTTGTTTTCTCCTCTGTCCACCAGTTGGATTAAGCTATAATTGGGATATGTTGTTCGTCCGATGCTATCTAGATTCTGAACGGTAGAGATCATAAAAAACATTCGGTATAGAAGTTTTGCTTCTCGCACAGTAGGTCTGCAAGTTTGAGGTCAGTTCGGTTAAACCCATATTTCTGGAAATTTCACCATTTGATAAAGCTGATATTTAGATATGTTATACTCATAATAATGCATTATAACTTGACCGTATAGATTGTTTGGAATATTATTGGTTTTTTATTTATGGTTGATTAAATTGTTGTCAAGGATTGTGTTTAGAAGAATATTGTTCAGAAAGTTTGTAAAATCGATAAGAATGTTTTATTTTGACGTTAAGAGGGAAGATTGAAATAAATAAGATAAATTGGCTCTTAAAAGATATTTTTTGACACTCTTAAACGATATGTGATATGGCTAGGGGTTGAGATAAAAGAGAAAAAAGTTAAATTATGGATGTTGTGTTTAAATGGAAAGGTTGATAAATCTGGAAAGATTTGTCTCCTGAATTTTAAAGAGAATTCGAGTAGAAGGATGGGGGAATTAGGATCAAGTTTCTTCATAGTAATTGTAGTTTTGGATGTTAGCTAACTAAGGAAATTGGTCTTGCTCAATGTGGAGGCGTGTAGAACTCCAACCATGGGTTACAACCGAAATTGGATCATGACGACCTTGTAGGGCGTAGGTATGGTTGGTTAACAAGCAATTTAGACTATCTTGGAGGCGGAACAGGGTTCTTATTCCTTCGGAGAACTTGTAACCTCGTGTCTTAGCTTTCCAATGAGACCAGTCGCGCTTGAAATGGAGTTCTATAACTCTAGATATAGTTAAAAATCTGAAGAGAGATCGAATATTAATAATTGGACAGTAACAATCCAATGTTTGTTGATGAGCAATTTTGACTATCTTAGAAGCGAAATGGGTTCTCCTTCCTCGAGAGAACTTGTAGCTTCGTGTCTTAGCTTTGCAATGAGACCCGGTTGCGCTTGAAATTAAGTTCTATAACTCTAGATATAGTTACACATCTGAGGAGAGGTCGAACAGTAACAGTTCAATATCAAGACAAATGCTTGGACGAAAGAATAGTCCAATGTCTGTTAATGAGCCATTTTGACTATCTTAGAAGCAGAAATGGTTTCTCCTTCCTTCAAAGAACTTGTAGCCTCATGTCTTAGATTTCCAACGAGACCACTCGTGTTTGAAATGGAGTTCTATAACTCTAGATATAGTTAAAAATTTGAGAAGAGGTCGGACGAATGAGTTGGACAAGGTAACACTCTAATGTTTGTTGATGAGCAATTTTGACATCTTAGAGGCAAAACTGAGTTCTCCTTCATTCAAAGAACTTGTAGCCTCGTGTCTTATCTTTCCAATGAGACCAGCATGCTTGAAAATAGAGTTCTATAACTCTAGATATAGTTAACAATCCGAGGAGAGCTCGGATAGTAACATTTTCGAGGTGTAGACGGAACAATTCAAATATTAAGAAATGATTGAAAGAAATACCTATTGGTGTTGATATGGTTATTATAAAACATATGCTTGTGTGAGAAAAATTTATGAGATAAACACAGTAATTTGCGGGAGAGACCACGGCGTGGTGCAACACCGGCGGCGGGGAGCACGAGTAGAGCTTCTATTGCGGGTAGGTGATCCTCACCTAAGCTTTTTAGTTAAATTTCAGAATTTAATATGTTAATAATGTGAGATGTAAATGTGCAACATTGGATATTATGTGAAATGATGGAAGTTGGTGTAATGATGTTATTTCGGATAATATTCTCGAATGTATGTGTGTGTTTGAGGGGAACTACCCTTGTGTGCATTGCCAAGTGATGGGAGTACCACTAACAAAGAAAATATGAGAAGTGTAATATGTGTTTCGACTAGCATACATTTAGTGTATGTTAGGATCCTGGGTAAGGGGATCAACATGTGTTGGCTAGCATATATTTAGTGTATGTTAGGATCCCGGGTAAGGGGATCAGCATGTCTTGACTAGCATACATTTAGTGTATGTTAAGATCCTGGGTAAAGGGATCACCATGTATTGGCTAGCATACATTTAGTGTATGTAAGATCCCTAGGTTAGGGGATCACCTTGCATCGACTCCTATGGGGTGATGATGATACCAATGAAATTGGTATCGTAATGTGTTGCGAAAATGATCATGGTTGATCTTATAAAATCTTGAATGGAGGTTGATAATGGAAGAGGAAACTGTTTTTAGTAATTGAAGGAGAAAGAGTTTCCAATGAAAACCAGAAGGGAGAAGTAAATAAAATGTGAATGCATGATTGTCCTTTTAAATTGTTGAATATTTGTGTTGCTATATTGTTATGTTTTTTCATGTTTTAATAATATGTATTTTTGTTCCAGGACCATCGCATGCACGACAATAGTAGATCCTAACTTATGTTCACCTTTTGTAGTCTAAGTTATAGGGAGTATACCCTTGTATTTTGTAATATTACAATTTTATATAACTTAATTTGTTTAATTGATGTTTAAACTTGAATAGATGAACTTAATTCTGAAATTCATATAATCATGTTTCATGTATGCGTGCTTTATCCCATTTATTCCCTATAATGATATTTGTTGTTCAATATATGTTATATATGTTATGGTTGTGATGTTAATGATGATGTTTAGGGATTGAGACCCAAATGATTGGGTCATGATTGGGTTATGAGATGTAAGTTATTAGAAGTGTAAACAGTGGTATATATCGATAACTTGGGACCTTCCTAAAGATAGGAGACTCTCACCGAAATTTCAGTGGAAATTTCGGTAGACTTGTATATGAGAACTCGGAAAAAAAAATTTACCCGTATTTTTATGTACCAAACCATAGGAAAGTAACTATAATCACATATGAAAGTGTGGAACGTCACATGATGGATAGGATGTACCTATAAAACATAGAAATATATAATAAGCATATGAGTATCCATTTACTAAACTTCAGGAATAACACAACATTATGGGTCCTTTTGCAAACATATTTAAACCACACCATATTTCCAATTTATTTCATCCTTTTCATCAAATAATTAGGCTCCCTTCATTTTATTATACTTATTATACCACCATTTTAATGTGCAGATTAATATTATGTCAATTGCACATCCATTTATCCATTTCAATAAACATAACTTGTGTCTTAAAACACTCTTTAGCCTTGTCATTATGGTGAACTCAATTTTGCATCAAAGCCCCCACTATTATGACAGAACTCAACTTGCCGTCATAGCCCTTGACATTACAGCCAAGTTAATTTTCACTTTGTGACCCACACATCAGCTTAGTTTTCACATCATTCCCCCCCCCCCGTCATAGTGGCCGGCTAGTGAAGGTTTAGTAGGTAGTACATAAGACCTTTTGACATTTATTTAATCATCAACAAGATTGTCAATCTTTCATTTTATAAGTCTATTTTCATTCATAGGTGGCATGACTTTTTGATTCACTTACCACCACCATGGTCAATCATCCATGGATTTGAAATTCATGGTTGGCCTAAATTATCTCATACTTATACAATTTCTAGAAACATTCTCCAAAAAACTACATCAAACTAATGTTTCCATCATCAATTTCAACTAACCCATAACAACAACAACCACCTAGAATATCCATTTCCTCTTCAAATTTAAGGAATATAAATGAAATCAAAAGAAGATAAAACTTCTCCCACCACTCACCAAGTAACTCCAAATTTGATGGGTCCCTTTAGATGAAGTTCAAAAACAACACTTTTGCTTGTTTCCTTAAGCACCATTTTTCTCCAAATTGATAAACTTTCTCTAACTACACTAATCTCCCAATTTCTCTCTAATTTCTTCTAATTTGTTTTGATTTTGTAGTGTCAAGATCATACCCACAACCCATGAAACCCTAATGAAAGAGAAGAAGAAAAAAAGAAAGTTTCACTCTCCCCTCATTTTTGTTTGAACCATCAACCTTATAAGATAATATAAGATATTTTTGCTACTCAATTTACCAATTTTACCCAATTTTTATGTCGTATATGCTTATTGTTTTTCAAGTCTTCAATCATGGATATTTATTTTTATATAAATGATTATTATGATTTTTTTTTTATCGGGGATTACACTAATTGGCATGGGGGTTTACATTCCAAATTAAAACATCCTACCAAATCATACCTAAAAATAGTAATAGCTTTAGCAAAGGGTAAGATTGTGGCCTTAGAGCCTTTTATATTAAACCATATTTATAGAGCTTTAAAGGAATGTCAAACCCGAGATGTGAGGAAGAGCCTTTCATAATGAAAAGAAGTATTTATGGAGTACTAAAGTGGTGCAAGTATGGGCAATTGCCTACTTCCTTAAGTTTAGTGATGTAAAGATAAATCTTGACCTAAAATTTATTTATATAGAAAAAAGCCTACTATTATCTAGCTTCTTTGATTTACCTTTAAGAAAGTATATAAAAATCTTTTTATGACTCATAAATGGGAGTGCTATAGCAATATTCCTTTTGGCCATAACAAGAAAAAGACCTTAATGAGTATTACTTCCTCGGTGTTAAAGGACATTTGTTAAAAACGAATGTTGTGGTTTAGAGAAGCATCCTAATAGTAAGGATCTTCTCTTTGAGCTAGATAGATTCCATTCCAAAGAACAACTATTGTTCCTATGAACTTTATAACCCTTATCTAGTAGCCATATAGCTAGGGTTTATCTGGTGTATACTTTTTCCCATGCTTTATGTTGTAAAACAGAGATGGTCCATAAGAAGTTACTTTAAATAGCCTAGAGCAAGTGAAAGAGGTCACTGAAGTACGGGGACATGTCTTTAGTCATTTCTAAGTGAGGGGCTTTTCATTTATTATGGATAATTAATTTGTATTATTCAATTTGATAACAAACATCAGGTAAAAAAATTTATTTGATTATTTTGATTTTGATTTCTTGTTTATACTATATTCTTACATCACATTATTTGTGCATCGTTTCAGCCTACTAAAAATCAATAACTTGATTTGATAGCTAATCATGTTATGCCTTTTAGGACTTTCTATTTTTGCTAAGGTAGAAAAAGATGAGGATTTATTTTTTTAGTTAAGGTCCAAGATTAAGATAAATTTTCTTGGTGAAAGTATTTTGTCCTTCATATGTTATTTTAAATTTTCTAATATTAATTCCTTGATTATTATATAATTTAATTTCTCTATTATTACTCATCCTATAGTTCCCACTCTAGAAAAGATAGTAGGTTTACTAAGCTCCTCATCTTTAAATGAGTGCTTTTCCATCGATAAAAGTTGGAGTACCTCACACTATTTCATGATTGTTGAGATCCCACCTAATAAAGCTATAAAAACACCACCTTCTTCTATTATTAGCCATCCTAAATAGATTCAACAAGACCTTGCTATGGTTTTATCATCTTTCAATGTTGCTTAGAAAAATCCTTCAACTCTTACTATTGTTAAAGTTGAGTACATCCCATCATCTATGTAAACCCCAGGTATAAATCCGACATAAAATTGAGAAAATGTTTTAAATTGAGTAAAAGAAATAAAATGAATGATGTATGAATTTTGATAAATGGGACATGAATATTATATATATATATATATAAAAGGTAAGGATATGAAATTGATCCGAAATGATTTCTTGTAAATGTTGATTAAGAAACGTAAACCCGGGTACAACTTAGGAGTTCCATAAAATTTCTAAAGGAAGTGTGTAAGGAAATTAAGCAAATAAAATACAAAAATTGAGGATTTGATACTTGGCAAGAAAGGAATGGATATAGACCTTTGAAATTTGGAAAAAGGTTAGCGAAAAAATTTTTAAATATAGAAATGCGAAAATGCTTGGAAAAAGAAGGTTCAAAATATGAATAAAATTTTAATGGAAGTGATTTATGAGGAAAGAAAGGTATTGGAGTATAAATTAATGAATTTTGATATCGCCTATCGAAAATCGGCATTAAAAATATAATCTGAGATGGGGAAAATAATACCCGATAACTATAAAAGTTACTATTTGAAGGGACATAGTAGGAATTTGATAATTTTTTTCTATAAAAGGCTTGGGTGCGTACTGGCCATTGAGGGGAATTGAGAGGGAAGAGAGGAGAAAAACTCCATTTTTACTTGAAAAAAATCCTTTGAGAAACCTAGAGAAAAACAAGAAAAAGAAGAGAGTTAGTGATACTAAAAGATTTAGGCAACAAAATCACTTAGATTTAGAGTTTTCTTGAAAGAAAAATTAGGGATAGAGTGAGAAAGGAAGGGGCATCGTGAGCAAACAAGAAAGAAGAGGTGAGAATCCTTGATTTGTTAGCACTTGAAACCTAGATTACTCCTTGATAAGATGTCCCAACATCCATTTAAACAAGTTCTTACAATATTTGTTAAGTTTCCATTGATTTTTCATCAAATTGGAGGATAGGGTCTATGATGAATTTTGGGTGAAATGACAAATTGAAGTAAATTGATGTTTGTGACATGTAATAGGATTGAAATGAGTTGAAATAACAAGTAATTTTGAAAGGAAATTAGTAGTCCCTCGCTAAGTATATGGTCGACCATTGATGTAACAAGAGGAATGGTGTTTTATTTTGATTCCTTAGCTTGGTGATATGTGTTATATAAATTAAAATGATGAGAATGCATGAAGGAATAACAATGAAGGTGTTAGAGAGTGGTTGGAGAAGAGTGTTGATTAAGGTAAGTTAATAAAATTAGGAGAATTGTCTTCATTTGTGATAAGTTGTAAAATTATGATGAATTGGGTAAACTAGTTTTTAGAAGGTGCCTTAAGCAACATTATAGAGTATATAACATGGCAAGGAATTGATTTTGAATAAGAATAAGCTAAATTGGTAATGTGTGAATATTATAGACTTGTCGACTAAACTAGATAGTTTTGTCTCTTGCTCTTCTAGAGGGAATTCAAATATGAAAATGGGGTAAGGACTAGGTCTCTCATAGAAATTGGTAGCCTTGGATGTTAGCTATCCAAGGAAATTCACTCTCGTGTAATTTGGAGTTTTATAACTTCACTTATGGGTTAATAATCGTAGAGGGGGTTAGGACATACCCTACTAGATAGCGTTGGTCATCTTCTCGATAATAGTAGTTTTGAGGGATTTAGATGTACTATTGGGTTCTTCTCCCTTCAGTTGGACCGATAACTTTGTGTCTTAGCTTTTCGAGGGATTAAGCCACGCTTTAAACCGAAATATATAATATTAGTTAAGAATGAAACACAAAATAGTGTTCGAATGAGGAATTATGTTGATTGTGATGTTGGTTTGCATTTTGTTTAAGAACCGAAGAAAAGGATTTAATGGGAACATGAGATGTAAATTTAAGAAAAAAAAAGGTAATAATGAATGAGATGATTAAAGAGAAATTTGTATAGATTTTGAATTTAGAAGAAATAAATGTTCATGAGTAATGACGTGGTATATTTGTTGAAGCAAAGTGGGAGCCATAGGTTCCAAAATGCTAAAGCAATGGACTACCTGGCCAAACTTTTACAAACAGGGGAGGTGCCCAACACCCATGCTTTCTATTTTCTACTATTTTAAATTATTTGGCATGTTAGTGTTTTGAACTCGGTAGTCTAAGTATATAGTGTTAATAAGAAAATAAAAGGGATCGATATGAATGGTAGGTCGAGGTGGTATTGATTAGGTATTTGGGCTTGGATAGCTAATGGTATCAATAGGGTTCCTTGTTACCAGCATTTTGCATGCTATTGATTAACTACCTGGCTTGGATAGCTAATGAGCTATTAATAGGGTTCCATTGGTGCCGACATTCCTTAAATTGATTAGTTGATCATGGGTAATGGGGTGACTAATAATGTTAGTAAAGATTACTAATATCGCATGGTTACTCTCGCTTAAGGGAAAAAGATAAGTTGATTAACTATTTCGGGTAGTGAATAGTTAATGATACCAATAGATCACATTAGTATCTAAGCCATTTCTCCCTGTGTGATTAGCTACTCCTGTAGTATAGAGGCCAATGATAACAGTAACTCCATTGACATCAACAACTTTGATGGTAAACCAAATGTGGAATGGAATTGATTAACTATTCCGGGGTAGAAATAGATTAATGATATCAATTGGCTGTACTGATATCGACACTTGAATGGATTTGATTGGTCTAACTCGATATTAGGAGACTAATGATATTAATGAGATTCATTACTATTGACAATTACCTTTC
This sequence comes from Populus x sibirica, assembly GCA_019202695.1. Classification (NCBI taxonomy): domain Eukaryota; kingdom Viridiplantae; phylum Streptophyta; class Magnoliopsida; order Malpighiales; family Salicaceae; genus Populus; species Populus x sibirica. The sequence continues at coordinate 738 of JAGMVL010001325.1, read as the reverse complement.
CTGAGAATGGGAGAGAAAATATTGATTTGTTATTTCGGAAGAATGGGATAAACTAATGATAAAGTAAAGAGAGGAATATTAGTGGTATCAAGTGAGAATTGATTCATAAGGAGATAGTGTTCAAAACCATTGAGTTAAGTTGAGATTTCCAAGAGATGAAATTAGTTCTCGTTAAATGGGTTAGGATATTAGATGGATATTGGTACAGATGGAAAATGTATATTGTAAAAGAGGTTTATGCCTAATTTTATGTATCAAAGAAATGCCATGGAAATTATTACTTGTCGTTGTTATTGTTTGTTACTACTTTTTATTTACATGTATATGTTAATTCTTGTTTTCAAGTCCATCTAATCGTCAGCCAGGAGTGATATTAGTTTAGTTACATTTTGCTTTTGAACATGTAATTATTTTGTTAATTAAGAGACTTACCTTACAAAACTTGAAATGTAGTATTAACCCATAAATTTGGGTGTATGACTTTAATCTAATATACGTAATTCTAAGTACTTGTTTAACCATGCATGTAATATTCCAATTTTTCAAAACCAAAATTGATGGTGATTTTTTTTTGTAAGCCATTACATTCTCGATGCTTCTCACAATAGCATTCCAAAAATTAATAGATAGGCTCCATTTATTAATATGGCACAACACACATATGATTGTAAATCAACATCTCCATAAAATGGCTCACTACACATACCCATAACATCATATTGACATATTCATAAGTTT
>JAGMVL010002359.1:0-96340 GCA_019202695.1 Populus x sibirica | reverse complement strand
ATTAGTAAGTTATTTTTTTTTTAATGTCAACTACTACCCTCTCCCCCCAATCCGTAACAAGACATTGTCCTCAATGTCATAAGATAGAAAGATAAAGAGATAGAAGACATCACCCGAAACAACTAACACTGACAAACCCGAAACACACTTGAACAAATATAAGAAATAACAACACAAAATAACATGCTATTAATAAAAACCAAAAGACACAAGGATTCACAAACGAAGGCTCTAATCCAATCTAAGTTTTTTGACGCTTCCTTCCGTTGACCAATTTATGCAACTCATGGAAGGATCAATTGTGGGTGAAAGATTGTAGTTGGTCGATCAATTGTTCGCCAGTGAGTGCAGAGATTATGATTTGTCGTGCCGAAGATGTTAGAAATTGCTCCATGCCTTGATCAAGAAAAGACAATAAATTATCATAAAAACCACTAACATTGAGCAAACCTATAGGTTTATGATGAATGTGCACTGAGCCCAAGAGGAAATATGAAAGATCTCTTCCAATGTGCCCCGACCACTCCGGTAAGGCAATGAAGGCATCAAAGATAGTTAAACATTGTATTCATTCGATCAAACATTGTGGAGACCCGTAGCTCCTCTCCAATTGTTTTCCCAATGAAGTTCCTTTGCTAAAGCTTTGGGGACGAATTTTCCAAAACTTGACTACCTCCTAAAAATGCAACATATTACCGACACACCCCCCATTAACCCAAGGCTACCTCCCCCATACACTAAATGAATCTTCAGCCTAAAGACCCGACCAAGATGATTTGTCGCTTCTAAAAATGCTATTTCCTTCCCAGAACTGATCCACCGAAAAACACAAATATTTTTTATGTGATAACTTGAGGGACCTGCCATTTCTACACACTTCTATATCTATTTAATGTAAAGGCTGAGTAAAAAATGAGGGGAAGGAAGAGAAGATTTTATAGATAAGAAATTAAAGATGCAATCATACCCCTATATGTAGACCAACTCGAGTCTCACACACTCTTTCTCTCTCTCTATTTACTTAATTATTTATTTTGAAAAAGCACGTGTTATGTACAGTAGCCGTGATCGTGGCTCACATCTTTCCTTGGTTTTACGTCCAAGAACGGCTTAAACGCCTCTGGGTCGGGATAGTTCCCATCCAGCTTTTCTTTAAAAACTGCAAAATGTGGTCTTTTTAGTCTATTCCCAAGACTAAGTCGATCATGTTCTTTATGAAAAATGGGGCCATAAATCATGAATAGCACGATGCACATCTCCACTAGGATGCCTCAAGGGTTAATAGAAGATTATCTAAAGACCCCTTACTCGTGGCATCCTTAATGAATTGTATTTTATCTTCATGGCTTATAGATACCATTCCTAAAGAACGACATGTTGCATTACAAGTCCATCTCGCACATCTCGGTGACAGACTTCGGGCCGCTTTTGCACGATGTTTCTTTTTGCAAAAGTGCTTTAACCTCGCCTGCATGTGTGAAATGAAAGAATTGGAGGACTCACCTTGATAATCCGACCTTTGCTTCAATCACCCATCAATATCTTCAAGAATTCCATGATTCATTAACAACTTCAATCTTGCACACCTAGCACGGTAAATTTTTGTAATCGCATTCTCAGGTAGAGCGGGAAAGTACTTTTTCAATTTTTCAAGAGTGGTGTCCATTTTCAAATGAGAATTGGAGAAGAGAGTCAAAAGAAGGGAGAAAAAGCAAAGTATTGCACAAATATATACAAATATCGCTTATTACGGAAACTCGAAAGAACGATCAAGTCATGAGTAATCATGTATTCGCCATTTGACCGGGGTGAAAGAGACTAGCAAAACGAAACACAAAACAATGTGAGAAAATGAATCAATCTTTATATACGTGATCACTCAAATCAATAGAGTCATTTTCAACCGAAAAATTATCAAAGTAAACTTTCAAACGATGTCCATTTACCTTGAAAACATTGCCATTCTTTGGATTCTCGATATCACAGCCCCCATATGGATACACATGTTTCACAATAAAAAGGACCGCTCCATCTTGATCTTAGCTTTCCAGAAATAAATGGAGTCGAGAATTATAAAGCAAAAACTTTTTGACCAACATCAAATGTTTTTCTCAAGATTCTCCCCGTCATGAAATTCCTTTGATTCTTGCTTTTATGAATTTTTGAATTCTCATAAGCATCATTTCTTATTTCCTCAAGCTCATTTATTTGTAACTTACGCACCGACTAGCATCATCAAGGTTTGAATTGAAAGCTTTGATAGCCCAATAAGCTTTATGTTCCAGCCTCCACAAAAGTAAGTGACAAGGTTTTCCATAGACTAGTCTATAAGGTGACATACCTAATGATGTTTTATAAGTGCTCGATAAGCCCAAAGTGCATCATTAAGTCTTAAAGACCAGCCTTTCCTACTAGGGTTCACCGCTTTCTAAGATCTATTCGATCTCCCTATTAGCAAGCTCTACTTGTCCACTTGTCCGAGGATGATAAGGGGGTGGCAACTTTGTGTGTGATTCCATATTTCTTCATTAAAGACTCAAATGGCTTGTTGCATGAAATGTGTTCCACCATCACTTATCATGGCTCGAGGGATTCCAAATCGACTCAAAATATTTTCTTTCAAGAACTTTATCACCGTTTTATGGTCATTGTTTCGACTTGGAATTGCCTCTATCCATTTTGAAACATAATCTATCGCGACTAATATGTACAAGAAACCAAATGATGGAGGAAATGGACCCATGAAATCTATACCCCAACAACTCAAAGATCTCAATGACAAGAATAGGATTTAAAGGCATCATGTGACGCTTTTGAAATAGATCCCAACTTTTAACAATTTTCACAAGTCTTGCGTAATGCATGTGAATCCTTGAACATGGTGCGCCAAGAAATCCACTTTGTAAGATTTTTGCAATGGGTCTTTCTTGATGAGAAATGACCCCCACATGCCTTGAATGACAAAATTTAATGACACTACTTACCTCATTATCGTGAATGCATCTTCAAAATATTTGATCGGACAATATTTGAATAAATAAGGGGTCATCCTAATAAAAGTTCTTTACTTCGCTCAAGAACTTTCTTTTGCCTTGGCACTAATAAGCCAAGAATTGTCCCTAAAACAAGAAAATTAACAATATTAGCATACTAAGGCATCAGAGAGACGAAGAAAATAAAGATCCGCCGGGAAAGTAGTCATCAATTGGTGGGGGATGTCGGATCTCGATTCCGTTGTTTCAATCTTGACAAGTGATTCCAACAACATTTTCTGCCTTTCTTGTCTTTGATTGTGATATCAAATTCTTAAGTAACAAAATCCACCAAACCAATCTAGCCTTAGAATCTTTCTGTAGGGGAAGAAGATATTTGAATGCTGCATGATCACTAAAAAACAATAACAGGCGTGAGCCAACTAAGATAAGACCCCGAATAATTTTTCACATGTAAATACTACCAAGTAATTCTTCTCAAGGGTGGTGTGTAACCCATTTGAGCACTATTCAAAGTTTTACTTGCATAGTAAATCACATAGGGTTTCTTATCTTTTCTTTGTCCCAAGACAAGCACCCACCACATAATCACTAGCGTCACACATTATTTCAAAAGGTAATGACCAATCGGGGAGATTGAATGACAGGAGTAGAAGTAAGCTGGTTTTTAAGTTTAACAAAGGCTTCTTCACAATGTTCAATCCATTCAAAAATATTATCCTCTGTTAGAAGGTTACTCAAGGGCTTAGATATTACACTAAAATCTTTGATGAACCTTCTATAAAAACCAAAGATGTCCTAAGAATGATCTAACATCTTTACTTGATTTTGGTGTTGGCAAGTTAGCAATTAACTCGATTTTAGATTTGTCAACCTCAATTCCTTTTGATGAAACAATGTGACCAAGTACAATGCCGTTTGTTACCATAAAGTGACATTTTTCCCGAATTCAAGATAAGATTCTTCTCTTCACACCCGCTCAAAACCTTTTCTAAGTTAGTCAAACAATCATCAAATGAATCGCCAAAAAGCAGAAAAATCATCCATAAAAATTTCAAGAAAACGCTCAATCATATCACTAAATATACCGAGCATGCATCTTTGAAACGGGGCCGGTGCATTACATAATCCAAAGGGCATCCTTCGATATGCAAAAGTACCAAATGGACATGTGAAAGTAGTCTTCTCTTGATCTTTCAATGCAATTTCAATTTGGTTATAACTCGAATAGCCATCTAGGAAACAATAAAATTCATGACCTCGCAACTCTTTCTAGGATTTGATCCATGAAAGGTAAAGGAAAATGATCTTTTCTAGTCATTGAATTAAGTTTCCTATAGTCAATGCACATGCGCCAACCGCAATAGTCCTAGTTGGAATTAACTCATTTTTCTCATTTGTTATCACAAGGTGACTCCAGACTTCTTGGGTACATCTTGGGTAGGACTTACCCATTTGCTTTGTCGTAAATAGGATAAATATTCCATTATCTAGAAGCTTAATGACTTTATTTTTCACTACTTCTTTCATATTAGGATTAAGCCTTCGCTGCATTTCTCTAGAGGGTTTAGCATTTTCCTCCAAATAAATCCCGTGTGCAAATCAAAGGACTAATTCCTTTTATGTCAACTATGGTCCATCCTAATGCATTTTTGTGAATTTTCGGAGTTTGTAATAACTTACCTTCTTGATGTGCATTAAGTTTGGAAGAGATTATTACCGGAAAAGTTTCATTTTCTCCCAAAAACGAGTATTTGAGATTGAATGGTAACGGCTTCAAATCGGTTTTGGTGGTTGAACACTTGAAGGTATGGACTCAATTGATCGTGGTGGCAATTTCTCAATTTTCGGTCTCCAACTATTTGCCTTTGATTCTTCCCCGAAAATAAACCATTTGCAAATCATCGGATTCATCAATCTCAATTTCACTAGAAGTGGTTTGAAATTGATCATGAACTAATTTTTCAAGAAAGTCCACTTCTTGTAAATCATTATCATCTCCAAGTTGTTTGCAAATGTTGAAAATATTCATCTCCAATGTCATGTTTCCAAAAGATAGCTTCATCACCCATTCCTACAATTAATCAATGCATTAGAAGTTGCAAGAAACGGACATCCTAAAATAACAGAAATGAATTACATGCTTCAACAAAAGTTGTGTGTCCAAGACAATAAAATCCACAGATAAATGAACTTATCGACTTGTACCAACACATCTTCAACTATTCCTCTAGGCACTTTTACGCATCTATCGGCAAGTAAAAGAGTTACGTGTTGGTTTTAACTCACCTAGATTGAGACTTTGAAAAACTGAATATGGAAGTAAATTCATAATAGCTCCAAGATCAAGTAAGGCTCTTTCAATTTTATGTTCTCCAATAAAGCAAGAAATTGTAGGACAACCAGGGTCTTTATATTTCAATGCATTATTGTTCTCAAGAAAGGCACTTACTTGTTCGGCCAAAAAGGCTTTCTTTTTCACATTCAATTTTCTCTTCACAAAGGTACGTATCTTTCAAAAATTTAGCATAAGAAGGAACTTGTTTAATAGCATCCAACAAAGGTATATTGATCCTTACCCCGTTTGAAAGTTTCAGCCTTTTTCTTTGCAATGATCGATCTCAACCCCTTCCTTACCCTCGTGAGATTGACTCATCATCATTCTCACAAGGTTCAAGAACGGGTTTTTCAATAACCTTACCACTGCGAAGAGTGATGACCGATTTGGCTTGATCCATGTGTTGGCTTCCGTAACTACTTGCATTCGCATTGTATTGCCCCTTTGGATTTGTTGTGGTTGAGATGGAAACTTACCTTTCTCTTGGAAACCGAGAGCGATGTCAATTTTGCAAGAGTATCTTTTAAATCTGTCATGCTTTGAGCAAGTTGAGTGTTGATCGTCTCTTGCTTTTCCATGAATGCATGCAATGTTTCCTCAAGATTTCTTCGAGGAGGTGGAGCATAAGGAGGTGCATATCCATGAGAATTTTGGAAATTATGGTGTGCTTGAAATGATGGTTGTGAAGTTTGTGCATTATTGTTATCACTCTTCCAATTGAAATTTGGGTGATTTCTCCAACCAGGGTTGTATGTTTCAGTATGGGTTATGATTGGGCCTTTGGAAACCATTTAAAGCATGGGCTTGTTCATGGAGACATTCCTTAAAAGAAGGCAAAGTTAGACAGTCATTGGTTGAATGTTCATTGGTTTCACAGATTTGACACACAATGTCTTGAACCGATTTTAGTTGACCACTCTTTTAATTCTAGTGCCTCAACTTTTCTAGCTAAAGATGCAAACTTGGCTTGGAGGTCATGATCTTCCCTAAGGTTGTACATACCTCCACTAGAAGTATGAGGTTGGGTTTTACTTGGTGCCTCATAAGTTCCTCGTAGTGTCCCAATTTTGCGCATTTTCAACTAGCAAGTCTAGGTATTCCATGGCTTCATTAGGGTCTTTATCTTCAAAAGTTCCATTGCACATCAATTCAACCATTTGCCTATCTCTAGGAGTTAACCCTTCATAAAAATGTGACACCAATCTCCATGTTTCAAAACCATGATGAGGGCAAGTATTAAGCAAGTCTCGATACCTATCCCAACATTGGTAAAATGTTTCTCCCGGTTTTTGAGTGAAAGTGATTATTTGTCTTTTGAAAGAGTTTGTTCTCAGGAGATGAAAAAAAAACTTCTTTAAAAATTGTTGTTGCATTTCATCCCAAGCACGAATGGATCCCGGTCTCAAATTTTGTAGCCATGTTTTAGCTTTATCTTTTAATGAAAAAGGAAAAGCTTTAATCTAATGGTGTTCATGCTACAATTTGAGTCATTATAGGTGCTGGCGTACCTCCTCAAATTCCCTTAAATGCAAGTATGGATTTTCTAAATCTAAGACATGAAAAGAAGGTAAAAGTTGAATAATGCCCGGCTTAAAATTAAAATGAGATGCACGAGGAAAAACTATGCATGAGGGTGCACTTGTTCTTGTGGGATTCATGTGGTCTCTAAGTGTTCTAACCCGAATATTCTCATTATGAAGCGATTGGTTATCTTCTTCGGCCATATTTTCTGAAAATGATGAGGAGACCCTACAAAGTCTACCACTTAATGTACGTGACCAAACTCTCATGCACGTGTAAAAAGAGAATAAAAAGAAGAAGAAAACAAAACAAAACAAAAAAAATAAACAAAGTTAGATACAAGAAAAGTGAAAAGAGAGAATAAAATAAATACTATAATTTGTACAAGAATTTACCTCCCCTCAAGAATCCGCGCCAAAAACTTGCACGACTAAAAGATTGATGTCTTCTCCCAAGTGCGAGAGTGTCAAGTAATAAATAACCCTAAGAAGACCGTCTAACCACGGGAGGTTAATTGTATAAATTATAAACAACAAAATACTACAACAATAGTAACAATAATAACAACAACAACAACAATAATAATACTAATAGTAGTAGTAGTAATAATAATAGTAATACCAATAATACTATTAATACTGATAATAATAAAGATGATGAAGAAGAAGAAGTTGATGAGAACTTTGAGATGGAAGATTAACGTAAGGGATTAAACAATGATAACAACAAATGTCAAGGTTAGAGGATCCACTAATGGTATTTCAAACAAGTATAGTATAAACTCTTTTTTATTCAATTGGAAACCACACACAAAGGAGGTTCCAATCAGATTATAAATTATTAACATGATTACATTAGTTATCTTATTCTAATAATGCTAATACTTGTAAATGTTGTCGCATTCATGATTATAACTTATGTTAACAACAAATCAAGTTCCTTTCATAGCTCAGTGTGCGTTATACCATACAAGATGGGCTATGAAAGTGCCAAGTATTTGTTGTACCAAGTGTTATACAACATAAATCTAGATTAACCATTTAACAAGCAAAGTATTAAAAGTGAACAAGATAACAAATACAAAGCATGTTAGTATCCAACATTAAGGTCCATGTTAAGTTTATATTATACTTATTCTTACACCATTAGTGTACCCTTTTCACCTTGACATAATTAACTTAGCTACACATTATGAAAGAAAGAAACATAAATAAACAAGATAAGAACATGAATGAGAAAGAAGTTAACTAAGTAAAGAAAAGGAAATGAAAGGCATAAACAAGATATTAATATAAACAAATCTTAAGTATTACAAAAGAGAGAGCAAGAGCATGATCTTGATCTGAACACCAAGATGCCTAAATACATGGCAAATGCCTCCTTTTATAGGCCAAAAAATTCGAACTATTGATTTGTCGACTAATTGATGAGTGAGTGGCCACATCTTGACTTGGTGACAATTTTATCTTCTTGTCCGCCAAAAACGTCATTGATAACGTCATAATTTGAACAGACTTAAATCATTAAAGTTCTAGGAAATTGTCTCAGCTTTCCAGTGGTAAAAATTTGAGATCATTTGGACTTCTAGAACTCGCGATATGGGCTGAACACCGAATGTGTCTCGGGCCGCAGACAGATTCGGACTTCTTCGTTGTTGCTACAATTTGGACTTGAAAACGGCCTTCTTAAATCTTGGACTCCCATGAAAGTTGTAGGCCTATGTCTTAGCTTTCCATACATATAAGGGAGACCTAAATCGAGATCTACAAATCCGATAGATATGACCCGATTACCAAACAAGTGTTCCGAGTTTGACAAACCAACATCTCTTTTCTAAGTTTGGCCATCTATTTGTCCTTTCAATTTCAAGCATTTAACTCATCAATCAATTCTTTCATTTATGTGATAGGCCTCGCATTTAAGATGAACATTTACCATAAATTAAAGGTATCTTATATTATTAGATATGTTATTATAAAACATGTTTTAGTTAAGGAGTTATTGATACTTCAAGTGCAAAATGATGATATAAAACCTTGATAAAAATACACTTTTAAGTACTAATCACCAATCATAACCCATACTCACAAACATACAACCTCGTTGGAGAAATCACCCAAATTTCAGTTGGAAGAGTGATAACAATAATACACAAACTTCACAGCCACCGTTTCAAGCACACCATAATTTCCAAAATTCTCATGGATATGCTCCACCTCCTAGAAGAAATCTTGAGGAGACATTGCATGCATTCATTGAAAAGCAGGAGACAATCAACACTTAACTTGCTCAAAGCATGGCAAACATTTTAAAGATACTCTTGCAAAATTCACATATGCTCTCAGCCAAGAGAAAGGTAAGTTTCCATCTTAACCACAAAGAAAATCCAAAGGGGCAATACAATGCAAATGCAAGTAGTTCCTAAGCTAACACATGGATCAAGTCAACCGCCATCACTCTTCGCAGCGGTAAGGTTATTGAAAAACCCACTCTTAAACCTTGTGAGAAAGATGATGAGTCAATCTCTCGAGGGTAAGGAAGGGCTTGAATCGAACATTGCAAAGAAAAGACCGATTTTTGCCAAGACTTTCATTTCCTCATGCCATGACCAAACAAAGAAAAGTCAATCACAATTCTAAAATCTTTGAAACTTTCAAACAGTAAGGATCAATATACCTTTGTTGGATGCTATTAAACAGTGTACCTTCTTATATTAAATTTTTGAAAGACTTGTGCACCGTGAAGAGAAAAACGCAATTTGAAAAAGAAAGTATTTTTAACCGAACAAGTAAGTGTCATTCTTCAAAGCAATAATGCTTTGAAATATAAAGACCCCGGTTATCCTACAATTTCATGCTTTATTGGAGAACATAAAATTGAAAAAGCTTTACTTGATCTTGGAGCTAGTGTGAATTTACTTCCATATTCAGCTTTTTCAAAGTCTCAATCTAGTTGAGTTAAAACCAACTTCCGTAACTCTTTTACTTGCCGATAGATCCGTAAAAGTGTCTAGAGGAATAATTCAAGATGTGTTAGTACAATTTGATAAATTTATTTATCTTGTGGATTTTATTGTCTTGGACACACAATCCATTGAAACATGTAATTCATTTCCTATTATTTTAGGATGTTTGTTTCTTGCAACTTCTAATGCATTGATTAATTGTAGTAATGGACTGCTGAAGCTATCATTTGGAAACATGACATTAGAGATGAATATTTTCAATATTTGCAAGCAACCGGAGATGATAATGATTTATAGGAAGTAGATCTTATTGAAGAATTAGTTTATGATCAATTTGAATCTACCTTGAGTAAAACTGAGTTTGATGAATCTGAAGAATTGTAAATGATTTATTCTCAGGAAGAAATCAAGGACAAGAAAGGCATAAAAATGTTATCGCGGATCATTTGTCAAAATTGATAGTAGATTCGACATCTGACATCCCACCAATCGATGATTACTTTCCTAACGAATCCTTACTTTCTCTTAGTCCAATACCTTGGTCTCGCTAATATTGCTAATTGACACGACCAAAAGATTGATGTCTTCTCCCAGTGTAGGAGTGTCGAGTGTCGAAGTAATAAATAACCCAGTAAGACCGGGTCGAACCACGTGGAGGTTAATTGTATAAATTATAGATCACAATAATACAACAACAACAACAACAACAATAATAGTGAAGAAGAAGAGGAAGAAGTTGATGAGAACTCGAGATGGAAGATTAACGTAAGGATTAAACAATGATAACAACAAATGTCAAGGTTAGAGGATCCACTAATGGTATTTCAAACAAGTATAGTATAAACTCTTTTTATTCAATTGGAAACCACACACAAAGGAGGTTCCAATCAGATTATAAATTGTTAACATGATTACATTAGTTATCTTATTCGAATAATGCTAATACTTGTAAATATTGTCGGCATTCATGATTATAACTTATGTTAACAACAAATCAAGTTCCTTTCATAGCTCGGTGTCGGTTATACCATACAAGATGGGCTATGAAAGTGCCAAGTATTTGTTGTACCAAGTGTTATATAACATAAATCTAGATTAACCATTTAACAAGCAAAGTATTAAAAGTGAACAAGATAACAAATACAAAGCATGTTAGTATCCAACATTAAGGTCCATGTTAAGTTTATATTATACTTATTCTTACACCATTAGTGTACCCTTTCACCTTGACATAATTAACTTAGTTAAACATAATGAAAGAAAGAAACATAAAGAAACAAGGAAAGGAAATGAAAAGCATAAGCAAGAAATTAATACAAGCAAAACTTAAGCATTACAAAATATAAAGAGAGAGCAAGAGCATGATCTTGATCTGAAAACCAAGATGCGTAAATACATGGCAAAATGCCTCCTTTTATAGGCCAAAATTCAAACTATTGATTTGTTGACTAATTGATGAATGGGTGGCCACATCTTGACTTGATGACAATTCTTATCTTCTTGTCTCGCCAAACACGTCATTGATAACGTCATAATTTGAACAGACTTCAATCATGAAAGTTCTAGGCAATTATCGCATCTTTCCAGGGTAAAAATTTGAGATCATTTGGACTTCTAGAACTCGAGATATGGGCTAAACACTGAACAACATCTGGGCTGCAGGACAGATTCGGACTTCTTCGTTGTTGCTACAATTTGGACTTGAAAACGGCCTTGTTAAATCTTGGGCTCCCCATGAAAGTTGTAGGCCTATGTATTAGCTTTCCATCCATATAAAGTAGACCTAAATCCGAGATCTACAGCTCCAGATATGACCCGATTACCGAACAATGTTCTAGTTTGGACTGCACCAACATCTCTTTTCTAAGTTTGGCCATCTATTTGTCCTTTCAATTTCAAGCACTTTAACTCATCAATCAATTCTTTCATTTATGTGATAGGCCCGCATTTAAGATGAACATTTACCATAAATTAAAGGTATCTTATATTATTAGATATGTTATTATAAAACATGTTTTAGTTAAGGAGTTATTGATACTTTAAGTGCAAAATGACAATATAAAACCTTCATAAAAATACACTTTTAAGTACTAATCACTAATTTTCTTGCTTCGGGATATTTGCCCACTCGTTGGAGTACCCAAGATAAAAAAAAGTTTTTGAATGAAGTGAAGAACTTTTATTGGGATGACCCTTACTTATTCAAATATTGTCCTGATCAAATATTTTGAAGATGCATTCCCGACAATGAGGTAAGTAGTGTCATTAAATTTTGTCACTCTGAGGCATGTGGGGGTCATTTCTCATCAAATAAGATGAGTGCAAAAATCTTACAATGTGGATTTTATTGGCCCACCATGTTCAAGGACATGCATGCATTCTATAAAACTTGTGAAAATGGTCAAAATGTTGATATTGGTCAAAAAGTTTTGCCTTATAATTCTCGACTCCATTTATTTCCTGGAAAGCTAAGATCAACATGGAGTGGTCCATTTATTATAAAACATGTGTATCCTTATGGGGCCTTTGATATTGAGAATCCAAAGAATGACAATGTTTTTAAGGTAAATGGACATCGTTGGAAAGCTTACTTTGATAATTTTTCTAGTGAAAATGAATCCATTGGTTTGAATGATCTTGCATATAAAGGTTGATTATTATTTTTGTGTTTCTTTTTTGGTGTGACTCTTGTTTTGCTAGTCTTTCTCCAACCCCGATCAAATGGCGGATAATGGTACTCCGTGACTCTTAAGTCGGTTCTTTCAGTTTCCCATGATAACTGATATCTGTGTATATATTTGTTCAATTCCTTATTCCTTCTCTCTTTTTTTTTTGTATCTCTTTTCCACTTCTCATCTAAAAAATGGACACCACTCTTGAAAAATTAAAAAAGTATTTCCCCGCTTTGCCTCAAAATGCGACTGCAAAAATTTACCGTGCTAGGTGTGAAAGATTGAGATTGTTTATGAACCATGGAATTCCTGAAGATATTCATTGGCTAATTGAAGCAAAGGTCTGATTATCAGGTGAGTCTTCCAATTCTTTCATTTCATACATGCCTGGAATAGGTAAAAACACTTTTGCGAAGAAACGTCGTGCAAAAGGATTGAAAGTCTGTCACCGATGTGCCAGATGGACTTGTAATGCATAATGTCGGTCTTTAGGAACGATATCTATAAACCGTGAAGATAAAATACAATTCAAGAAGGATGTTCCATTTTCATAAAGAACATGATCAACTTAGTCTTGGGAATCTGACTAAAAAGACCATGTTTGTTAGGTTTTAAGAAAACTGGATGGGAAGCTTATCCCTGGCCCATAGAGGGCGTTTAAGCCATTCTTGGATGTAAAACCAAGGGAAGATGTGAGCCACAACCACAACTACGATTTAAGCCTTAGTTTGTAAAAATTTGTGTCTTTAGGTTTTATTAATAGCATAATATTTTCTTTTGTTATTTTTTATATTTGTTTAAGTGTGTTTCGTGTTTGTTAGTGTTCGTTCATGTTGTGTGATGTCTTCTATATTTATCTTTCTACCTTAGGACATTGAGGACAATGTCTCGTTTTGGTTGGTGGGAAAGGGTAGTAGTTGACATTAATATTATTAAAACCATTTGACAAACCTGTTATTAGGATGGCGAGTAAGGAGGAATTTTATTGACTCTTGAGACACATCTTAGTAAATATTCTTATCAAGGTCTATCGAATACTTCTTGAAATATTCAGTTTACAAACTCTCGCATTGTTATCACTTGATTCTACTCATATACTCATTTAACAAATATTCTTAAACTTTCATTTTCACGCACACACATTAACATATGATTGTGGGTTGCACATTGGATTCTTACATTATTTATGTTCTTTTGTTAAAGGTAACAACTAAGGGAAAGGGATAGTATATAATTTGAAAAAACAAAATTGATGATATTGATGATAATAAAAACGTAGATAAGTTTGGTTTCGTAGCCTCCCTAACCTAAGCAATTAAGCTCGAAGGGGTGTTTTAACACCTAATACCCTAAAGTCAACTAAATTGGGAGCTATTGACCCAAAGCTGGTTACATGGGTTAATGAGAAAAGCTTAAGGGAATCAAACATTGCACTATCTACATATCAATTTCTGCAACCCGAGTTACTAAGCTCGTAGGGGTGTCTCAACACCTAATGCCCTAAGATCAACTGATCTGGGAGTCATTAGCTGAAAGCTCGTTACATGGGTTAAAGATGCATTGTGTTTTAAGTTATATATATATATATATATATATATATAAAGATAATAATCCCAACCCAAAGAAGTTAACCTTAAACATTAGAACAAAATTTTGTTTTCTTCCGAGAAAAGCCCCATAACTATGTGTTGATTTATTGAGCACAAAAGAAAGGTTTATTAATATCTTGTTTAAGAAGTATGAAGCAGATAAATAAATCTAATGAGAGTTTGTTTATTTGGATAGATTAATGGAAGTTGAATGATGAATGCTTTGCTTTGTGGAACTTACAAATTGTTTTTCTATTTTAATGCTTTGATTACTAGGAACTAGTAATAAGCTGGTTGAGGGGTGTGATTAGTACTTAAAAGTGCATTTTATCAAGGTTTTATATCATCATTTTGTACTTAAAGTATCAATAACTCCTTAACTAGAACATATTTTATAATAACATGTCTAAAAATATAAGATACCTTTAATTTATGGTAAATATTCATCTTAAATGCAAGCCTATCACATAAATCAAAGGATTGATTGATGAGTTTAAATACTAAAATTGAGAAGACCAAGAGAGGGTTAAGCTTAGAAAAGAGATGTTGGTTCAGGCCAAACTAGAATACCATTTGGTTATTCGATCATAACTAGAGTCGTAGAACTTGGATTTAGGTCCGGTTTATATGTATGGAAGCTAAGACATAGGCCTAAAACTTTCATGAAGAGTCCAAGATTTAAAGTGCCATTTTCAAGTTCAAATGGTAACAACAATAGAGAAGTCGGAATCTGTCCTGCAGCCCAGACACTATTCAGTGTTCAGCCCATATCTCGAGTTTTAGAAGTCCAAATGCACCGATTCTTGTTTTGTTGGAAAGCTGAGACATTTTCCCAAAACTTTCATGAAGACTATCTATTTAAATTCGGTTGTTAGCAATGATGTTTTCTACGTACAAGAAGATAAGGATTGTTACCAAGTCAAGAGGTGGCCACCCACTCAACAATTAGTCATCAAATCAATAGTTCCGAATAGCCTATAAAAGGAGGCATTAGCCTTGCATTTAGGCATCTTGGTTTTCAGATCAAGATCATGTTCTTGCTCTCTCTCTTTATATTTTTGTAATGCTTAAGTTTTGTTTATATTAATCTCTTGTTTATGCTTTTCATTTCCTTTCCTTTACTTAGTTAACTTATATCTTATTTATGTTCTTATCTTGTTTATTTATGTTTCTCTCGTTCATTATGTTTAGCTAAGTTTATTATGTCAAGGTGAAAAGGTTACACTAATGGTGTAAGAATAAGTATAGTATAAACTCAACATGGACTTTAATGTTTGATACTAACATGTTTTGTATTTGTTGTCTTGTTCACTCGTTAATACTTTGCTTGTTAATTGGTTAATCTAGATTTATGTTGTATAACCCTTGGTACAACAAATACTTGACACTTTCATAGCCCAACCGTATCGTATAACCGACACCTATGCTATGAAAGGAACTTGATTTGTTGTTAACATAAGTTATAATCATGAATACCCGACAACATTTACAAGTGTTATCATTATTCGAATAAGATAACTAATGTAATCATGTTAACAATTTATAATTTGATTGGAACCTCCTTTGTGTGTGGTTTCCAATTGAGTAATAAAAAGAGTTTATACTATACTTGTTTGAAATACCATTAGTGGATCCTCTAACCTTGACAATTATTTTATCATTGTTTAATTCTTATATCAATATCACATCTCAAAGCTCTCTTCAACTCCTTTTCTCGTTATTATCTATTTCTTTATTTGTAGTTTATACAGCTTAACCTCCCCGTGGTTCGACCCCCGGTCTTGTCGGACTATTTATTACTTCGACACTCCTACACTTGGGAGATGACATCACCTCTTTGTTCGTGTAAATAAACAATTGAAAGAAAATCATTCCATAATGACATAGTATTGCTACTTCTAATATGAAATGGTTGGAAAGAATGCAACACCATTTTATCGAATAATGGAGGCATTAAATGATTTTTAATGTAATTTGATTATAGAGAGTCACTTTAAATCATAAAAAAGAGCTTTTGAGTGCACTCTTTCTATTCTAGTCAAAGTCCAACAAAGTGATTATATTCAAATATGGAATGCAAACTATTACCTTATATAATTTGGCCATAATAGATGGCCTTTACCAGTAAGGATCTTTGTGCTTCCACACAAACTTATAACAATCTCTTTGAGAAATTGGTGTTAGGTGCAACTATTTTCATTTTTGGATGAAAAGAGGGAAAAAAAAGAACATGCCTTCTCACCCTTAAAAAAACATGTAGCTTTTATGTTATTTTATGCATGCAAGTTCCTCATATGTTCTATATAACTAACTTAAATCTTATTGTTAATCTTATATTTCAAATGATTACATTATTGTAAAATGGATTGTTTTTTTCTTTTAAAATTTTTTTAATAAAGTTTTCCCTATACAGAAATCCTACCCAAAATAGCTCAAGTCACAAATTATAAAGACAAAAGAGGCCTCATGCTCACTATCCATTAATTCCATCAAAAAGTATAATTATACGCAATATACATACAAAATAACAAGATGACAACACTTCCTTGGATATAATCAAACATTCATAAAACAAGAAAAGTCATCCTTTGTTTTTGTTTTCCTTTAAATCCATATTGTATTACTAGCTTGAGTACATATGATAAGCTTATTTACATAACATTAATTTGTTATAAAATTCTAACTATAATAGAATAACCAAGGAAAATCTAAAGTACAATATCAAGGTAGAAGTGATGTGTAAACCCCCGGTTATAATTTTTCTCGGGTTATTAAAATATGAGAAATTTAACTAATAGTAAAATGGGTTAAATTAAAGTAAAGAAACCTAAATCCAGATAAAAATAGTAAAATTAATGAAATAAAAAGTGAATATAGTACTAAATTGTTGAAAAGAAAAACATTTGTGAGGACAAAATGAATACGTAAGACCAAGAGAGGTCAATATTCAAATAACGAAGGTTGGGAGTTTATATACAAAAGATTAAAAGGGGTGGGGATAAATGTGTAATTAACAAGATGATAAAACTATAAATATCATTCTATTTTCTCTCTTGGAGTGACTTGCAAGAGCAAGAGAGAGTTTAGAGAGAGGCTGGAGAGAAGACATATTGTCGGCAGAACATCCAAGCCTATAACTCCACCTTATCCAAATGATATTGAGATACGTTGTTCTGCTCCATGTCATGTACATTGTCACCGAAGGGATGTTCTATATCAATTCTTATTTGAGAGATATCGCAGGAGGAAAATTTCTTGGAAAATGCACTTCTGGACAGTCTTCTTCGCTGACTGTTTTCTCCTCCGTCCACCGTTGGATTAAGCTATAATTGGGATATGTTGTTCGTCCTGATGCTATCTAGATTCTGAACGGTAGAGATCATAAAAAACATTCGGTATAGAAGTTTTGCTTCTCGCACGTAGGGTCCGCAAGTTTGAGGTCGGTTCGGTTAAACCCATATTTCTGGAAATTTCACCATTTGATAAAGCTGATATTTAGATATGTTATACTCATAATAATGCATTATAACTTGACCGTATAGATTGTTTGGAATATTATTGGTTTTTTATTTATGGTTGATTAAATTGTTGTCAAGGATTGTGTTTAGAAGAATATTGTTCGTAAAGTTTGTAAAATCGATAAGAATGTTTTATTTTGACGTTAAGAGGGAAGATTGAAATAAATAAGATAAATTGGCTCTTAAAAAGATATTTTTTGACACTCTTAAACGATATGTGATATGGCTAGGGGTTGAGATAAAAGAGAAAAAAGTTAAATTATGGATGTTGTGTTTAAATGGAAAGGTTGATAAATGGGAAAGATTTGTCTCCCGAATTTTAAAGAGAATTCGAGTAGAAGGATGGGGGAATTAGGATCAAGTTTCTTCATAGTAATTGTAGTTTTGGATGTTAGCTAACTAAGGAAATTGGTCTTGCTCAATGTGGAGCTGTAGAACTCCAACCATGGGTTACAACCGAAATTGGATCATGACAGACCTTGTAGGGCAGTAGGTATGGTTGGTTAACAAGCAATTTAGACTATCTTGGAGGCAGAACCGGTTCTTATTCCTTCAGAGAACTTGTAACCTCGTGTCTTAGCTTTCCAATGAGACCGGTCGCTTGAAATGGAGTTCTATAACTCTAGATATAGTTAAAAATCGAAGAGAGATCGAATATTAATAATTGGACAAGAATAATCCAATGTTTGTTGATGAGCAATTTTGACTATCTTAGAAGCAGAATTGGGTTCTCCTTCCTCAGAGAACTTGTAGCTTCGTGTCTTAGCTTTGCAATGAGACCAGTTGCGCTTGAAATTAAGTTCTATAACTCTAGATATAGTTACACATCCGAGGAGAGGTCGAACGATAGAATGCTTCAATATCAAGACAGAAACAGTTGGACAGTAATAGTCCAATGTCTGTTAATGAGCCATTTTGACTATCTTAGAAGCAGAAATGGTTTCTCCTTCCTTCAAAGAACTTGTAGCCTCATGTCTTAGATTTCCAACGAGACCACTCGTGTTTGAAATGGAGTTCTATAACTCTAGATATAGTTAAAAATTTGAGAAGAGGTCGGACAGAGTTGGACAGTAACACTCTAATGTTTGTTGATGAGCAATTTTGACTGTCTTAGAGGCAAAACTGAGTTCTCCTTCATTCAAAGAACTTGTAGCCTCGTGTCTTATCTTTCCAATGAGACCAGCATGCTTGAAAATAGAGTTCTATAACTCTAGATATAGTTAACAATCTGAGGAGAGCTCGGATAGTAACATTTCGAGGTGTAGACAGTAACAATTCAAATATTAAGAAATGACTGAAAGAAATACCTATTGGCTGTTGATATGGTTATTATAAAACATATGCTTGTGTGAGAAAAATTTATGAGATAAACCTGTAATTTGCAGGAGAGACCACAGGCGTGGTGCAACACCAGCAGCAGGGGAGCACGAGTAGAGCTTCTATTGCAGGTAGGTGATCCTCACCTAAGCTTTTTAGTTAAATTTCAGAATTTAATATGTTAATAATGTGAGATGTAAATGTGCAACATTGGATATTATGTGAAATGATGGAAGTTGGTGTAATGATGTTATTTCGGATAATATTCTGAATGTATGTGTGTGTTTGAGGGGAACTACCCTTGTGTGCATTGCCAAGTGATGGGAGTACCACTAACAAAGAAAATATGAGAAGTGTAATATGTGTTTCGACTAGCATACATTTAGTGTATGTTAGGATCCCGGGGTAAGGGGATCAACATGTATTGGCTAGCATATATTTAGTGTATGTTAGGATCCCGGTAAGGGGATCAACATGTCTTGACTAGCATACATTTAGTGTATGTTAAGATCCTGGGTAAAGGGATCACCATGTATTGGCTAGCATACATTTAGTGTATGTAAGATCCCGGGTTAGGGGATCACCTTGCATCGACTCCTATGGGGTGATGATGATACCAATGAAATTGGTATCAGTAATGTGTTAAGCGAAAATGATCATGGTTGATCTTATAAAATCTTGAATGGAGGTTGATAATGGAAGAGGAAACTGTTTTTAGTAATTGAAGGAGAAAGAGTTTCCAATGAAAACCGAAGGAGAAGTAAATAAAATGTGAATGCATGATTGTCCTTTTAAATTGTTGAATATTTGTGTTGCTATATTGTTATGTTTTTTCATGTTTTAATAATATGTATTTTTGTTCCAGGACCATCGCATGCACGACAATAGTAGATCCTAACTTATGTTCACCTTTTGTAGTCTAAGTTATAGGAGTATACCCTTGTATTTTGTAATATTACAATTTTATATAACTTAATTTGTTTAATTGATGTTTAAACTTGAATAGATGAACTTAATTCTGAAATTCATATAATCATGTTTCATGTATGCGTGTTTATCCCATTTATTCCCCTATAATGATATTTGTTGTTCAATATATGTTATATATGTTGTGGTTGTGATGTTAATGATGATGTTTGTGGGATTGAGACCCAAATGATTGGGTCATGATTGGGTTATGAGATGTAAGTTATTAGAAGTGTAAACAGGGTATATATCGATAACTTGGGACCTTCCGGTATAAGGGAGACTCTACCGAAATTTCAGTGGAAATTTCGGTAGACTTGTATATGAGAACTGGAAAAAAAAATTTACCCGTATTTTTATGTACCAAACCATAGGAAAGTAACTATAATCACATATGAAAGTGTGGAACGTCACATGATGGATAGGATGTACCTATAAAACATAGAAATATATAATAAGCATATGAGTATCCATTTACTAAACTTCAGGAATAACACAACATTATGGGTCCTTTTGCAAACATATTTAAACCACACCATATTTCCAATTTATTTCATCCTTTTCATCAAATAATTAGGCTCCCTTCATTTTATTATACTTATTATACCACCATTTTAATGTGCAGATTAATATTATGTCAATTGCACATCCATTTATCCATTTCAATAAACATAACTTGTGTCTTAAAACACTCTTTAGCCTTGTCATTATGGTGAACTCAATTTTGCATCAAAGCCCCCACTATTATGACAGAACTCAACTTGCCGTCATAGCCCTTGACATTACAGCCAAGTTAATTTTCACTTTGTGACCCACACATCAGCTTAGTTTTCACATCATTCCCCCCCCCCCGTCATAGTGGCCGGCTAGTGAAGGTTTAGTAGGTAGTACATAAGACCTTTTGACATTTATTTAATCATCAACAAGATTGTCAATCTTTCATTTTATAAGTCTATTTTCATTCATAGGTGGCATGACTTTTTGATTCACTTACCACCACCATGGTCAATCATCCATGGATTTGAAATTCATGGTTGGCCTAAATTATCTCATACTTATACAATTTCTAGAAACATTCTCCAAAAACTACATCAAACTAATGTTTCCATCATCAATTTCAACTAACCCATAACAACAACAACCACCTAGAATATCCATTTCCTCTTCAAATTTAAGGAATATAAATGAAATCAAAAGAAGATAAAACTTCTTACCACTCATAGGTAACTCAAATTTGATGGGTCTTTTAGATGAAGTTCAAAAACAACACTTTTGCTTGTTTCCTTAAGCACCATTTTTCTCCAAATTGATAAACTTTCTCTAACTACACTAATCTCCCAATTTCTCTCTAATTTCTTCTAATTTGTTTTGATTTTGTAGTGTCAAGATCATACCCACAACCCATGAAACCCTAATGAAAGAGAAGAAGAAAAAAGAAAGTTTCACTCTCCCTCATTTTTGTTTGAACCATCAACCTTATAAGATAATATAAGATATTTTTGCTACTCAATTTACCAATTTTACCCAATTTTTATGTCGTATATGCTTATTGTTTTTCAAGTCTTCAATCATGGATATTTATTTTTATATAAATGATTATTATGATTTTTTTTATCAGGGATTACACTAATTGGCATGGGGTTTACATTCCAAATTAAAACATCCTACCAAATCATACCTAAAAATAGTAATAGCTTTAGCAAAGGGTAAGATTGTGGCCTTAGAGCCTTTTATATTAAACCATATTTATAGAGCTTTAAAGGAATGTCAAACCAGATGTGAGGAAGAGCCTTTCATAATGAAAAGAAGTATTTATGGAGTACTAAAGTGGTGCAAGTATGGGCAATTGCCTACTTCCTTAAGTTTAGTGATGTAAAGATAAATCTTGACCTAAAATTTATTTATATAGAAAAAAGCCTACTATTATCTAGCTTCTTTGATTTACCTTTAAGAAAGTATATAAAAATCTTTTTATGACTCATAAATGGGAGTGCTATAGCAATATTCCTTTTGGCCATAACAAGAAAAAGACCTTAATGAGTATTACTTCCTCGGTGTTAAAGGACATTTGTTAAAAACGAATGTTGTGGTTTAGAGAAGCATCCTAATAGTAAGGATCTTCTCTTTGAGCTAGGGATAGATTCCATTCCAAAGAACAACTATTGTTCCTATGAACTTTATAACCCTTATCTAGTAGCCATATAGCTAGGGTTTATCTGGTGTATACTTTTTCCCATGCTTTATGTTGTAAAACAGAGATGGTCCATAAGAAGTTACTTTAAATAGCCTAGAGCAAGTGAAAGAGGTCACTGAAGTACGGGGACATGTCTTTAGTCATTTCTAAGTGAGGGGCTTTTCATTTATTATGGATAATTAATTTGTATTATTCAATTTGATAACAAACATCAGGTAAAAAAATTTATTTGATTATTTTGATTTTGATTTCTTGTTTATACTATATTCTTACATCACATTATTTGTGCATCGTTTCAGCCTACTAAAAATCAATAACTTGATTTGATAGCTAATCATGTTATGCCTTTTAGGACTTTCTATTTTTGCTAAGGTAGAAAAAGATGAGGATTTATTTTTTTAGTTAAGGTCCAAGATTAAGATAAATTTTCTTGGTGAAAGTATTTTGTCCTTCATATGTTATTTTAAATTTTCTAATATTAATTCCTTGATTATTATATAATTTAATTTCTCTATTATTACTCATCCTATAGTTCCCACTCTAGAAAAGATAGTAGGTTTACTAAGCTCCTCATCTTTAAATGAGTGCTTTTCCATCGATAAAAGTTGGAGTACCTCACACTATTTCATGATTGTTGAGATCCCACCTAATAAAGCTATAAAAACACCACCTTCTTCTATTATTAGCCATCCTAAATAGATTCAACAAGACCTTGCTATGGTTTTATCATCTTTCAATGTTGCTTAGAAAAATCCTTCAACTCTTACTATTGTTAAAGTTGAGTACATCCCATCATCTATGTAAACCCCAGGTATAAATCCGACATAAAATTGGAGAAATGTTTTAAATTGAGTAAAAGAAATAAAATGAATGATGTATGAATTTTGATAAATGGGACATGAATATTATATATATATATATATAAAAGGTAAGGATATGAAATTGATCTGAAATGATTTCTTGTAAATGTTGATTAAGAAACGTAAACCTGGTACAACTTAGGAGTTCCATAAAATTTCTAAAGGAAGTGTGTAAGGAAATTAAGCAAATAAAATACAAAAATTGAGGATTTGATACTTGCAGTAAAGGAATGGATATAGACCTTTGAAATTTGGAAAAAAGGTTAGCGAACAAATTTTTAAATATAGAAATGCGAAAATGCTTGGAAAAAGAAGGTTCAAAATATGAATAAAATTTTAATGGAAGTGATTTATGAGGAAAGAAAGGTATTGGAGTATAAATTAATGAATTTTGATATCGCCTATCGAAAATCGGTATTAAAAATATACCGAGATGGGGAAAATAATACCCGATAACTATAAAAGTTACTATTTGAAGGGACATAGTAGGAATTTGATAATTTTTTTCTATAAAAGGCTTGGGTGCAGCCGGCCATTGAGGGGAATTGAGAGGGAAGAGAGGAGAAAACTCCATTTTTACTTGAAAAATCCTTGAGAAACCTAGAGAAAAACAAGAAAAAGAAGAGAGTTAGTGATACTAAAAGATTTAGGCAACAAAATCACTTAGATTTAGAGTTTTCTTGAAAGAAAAAATTAGGGATAGAGTGAGAAGGAAGGGGCATCAGTAGCAAACAAGAAAGAAGAGGTGAGAATCCTTGATTTGTTAGCACTTGGAACCTAGATTACTCCTTGATAAGATGTCCCAACATCCATTTAACAAGTTCTTACAATATTTGTTAAGTTTCCATTGATTTTTCATCAAATTGAGGATAGGGTTCATGATGAATTTTGGGTGAAATGACAAATTGAAGTAAATTGATGTTTGTGACATGTAATAGGATTGAAATGAGTTGAAATAACAAGTAATTTTGAAAGGAAATTAGTAGTCCCTTGCTAAGTATATGGTCGACCATTGATGTAACAAGAGGAATGGTGTTTTATTTGATTCCTTAGCTTGGTGATATGTGTTATATAAATTAAAATGATGAGAATGCATGAAGGAATAACAATGAAGGTGTTAGAGAGGGTTGAGAAGAGTGTTGATTAATAAGTTAATAAAATTAGGAGAATTGTCTTCATTTGTGATAAGTTGTAAAATTATGATGAATTGGGTAAACTAGTTTTTAGAAGGTGCCTTTGGCAACATTATAGAGTATATAACATGGCAAGGAATTGATTTTGAATAAGAATAAGTTAAATTGGTAATGTGTGAATATTACAGAATTTGTCGACGAAACTAGATAGTTTTGTCTCTTGGTCTTCTAGAGGGAATTCAAATATGAAAATGGGGTAAGGACTAGGTCTCTCATAGAAATTGTAGCCTTGGATGTTAGCTATCCAAGGAAATTGACTCTGCTTAATTTGGAGTTTTATAACTTCAGCTATGGGTTAATAATTGAGAGGGGGTTAGGACATACCCTACTAGATAGTTGGTCATCTTCTCGATAACAGGTAGTTTTGAGGGATTTAGAAGCAGAATTGGGTTCTTCTCCCTTCAAAGGGACTGATAACTTTGTGTCTTAGCTTTTTGAGGGATTAAGCCACGCTTTAAACTGAAATATATAATATTAGTTATGAATGAAACACAAAATAGTGTTCGAATGAGGAATTATGTTGATTGTGATGTTGGTTTGCATTTTGTTTAAGAACCTAAGGAAAAGGATTTAATGGGAACATGAGATGTAAATTTAAGAAAAAAAAGGTAATAATGAATGAGATGATTAAAGAGAAATTTGTATAGATTTTGAATTTAGAAGAAATAAATGTTCATGAGTAATGACGTGGTATATTTGTTGAAGCAAGGGGAGCCATAGGTTCCAAACAGCAGCCCGGGACTACCGGTCAAACTTTTACAGCAGGTAGGTGCCCAACACCCATGCTTTCTATTTTCTACTATTTTAAATTATTTGGCATGTTAGTGCTTTGAACCTGGTAGTCTAAGTATATAGTGTTAATAAGAAAAATAAAAGGGGATCGATATGAATGGTAGGTTGAGGTGGTATTGATTAGGTATTTGGGTTTGGATAGCTAATGGTATCAATAGGGTTCCTTGTTACCAGTATTTCAGATGCTATTGATTAACTACTGGGTTTGGATAGCTAATGGTATTAATAGGGTTCCATTGGTGCCGACATTCCTTAAATTGATTAGTTGATCATGGGTAATTGGGTGACTAATAATGTTAGTAAAGATTACTAATATCGGCATGGTTACTCTCGGTTAAGGGAAAAAAGATAAGTTGATTAACTATTTCGGGTTGTGAATAGTTAATGATATCAATAGATCACATTAGTATCGGAAGCCATTTCTGGTGTGATTAGCTACTCCGGGTATAGAGGCTAATGATGTCAGGGTCCTTGACATCAACAACTTTGATGGTAAACCAAATGTGGAATGGAATTGATTAACTATTCCAGGGTAGAAATAGTTAATGATATCAATTGGTTGTATTGATATCGACACTTGAATGGATTTGATTGGTCTAACTCGATATTAGGAGACTAATGATATTAATGAGATTCATTACTATTGACAATTACCTTCTGGAGAATGGGAGAGAAAATATTGATTTGTTATTTCGAAAGAATGGGATAAACTAATGATAGCAAGAGAGGAATATTATGGTATCAAGTGAGAATTGATTCATAAGGAGATAGTGTTCGAAACCATTGAGTTAAGTTGAGATTTCCAAGATGAAATTATTCTCGGCAAATGGGTTAGGATATTAGATGGATATTGGTAATAGATGGAAAATGTATATTGTAAAAGAGGTTTATGCCTAATTTTATGTATCAAAGAAATGCCATGGAAATTATTACTTGTCGTTGTTATTGTTTGTTACTACTTTTTATTTACATGTATATGTTAATTTTTGTTTTCAAGTCCATCGGGGTCACGTCAGGAGTGATATTAGTTTAGTTACATTTTGCTTTTGAACATGTAATTATTTTGTTAATTAAGAGACTTACCTTACAAAACTTGAAATGTAGTATTAACCCATAAATTTGGGTGTATGACTTTAATCTAATATACGTAATTCTAAGTACTTGTTTAACCATGCATGTAATATTCCAATTTTTCGAAACCAAAATTGATGGTGATTTTTTTTTGTAAGCCATTACATTCTCGATGCTTCTCACAATAGCATTCCAAAAATTAGTAGATAGGCTCCATTTATTAATATGGCACAACACACATATGATTGTGTAAATCAACATCTCCATAAAATGGCTCAATACACATACCCATAACATCATATTGACATATTCATAAGTTTACATTATATCGTATTTATATATTACTACCATTATGAGTTTATAAAAAAGTGTTAAATGACAATTACACAATTAATACATTCATTCATACAAAATACATAATAACTTAAACATGTGAATACATAGCTCTTTTCAAAATATATGGACTCATGGAACGAGATTTCTTTGCACCTTATTGGTGTGACATCCTTGCTACAATACAAAATAAATATAAGAATTATAAACAATTAGAAACGTGACAATAGATAACTAAAAGAATATTATCGTTACTTTCCGTTTCAAACCTAAATGAATATGATCCTTTCATTACTCCTATAACCCTTATTATTTCATCAACTATCGAAAGTAATTATAATATTCAAACCCGGTCATCCATCTCGGATGCCATTAACCGAAGCTAATCATCGAACTCAACTCGGCTATCACTTTATGATGTCATTAGCCAAAGCTAATCATAATGCTCATCCCGACCATCCCTCTAAGATGTCATTAGCCGAAACTAATAATCAAACTCAACCCAACCAACCTTCTAGGATGCCATTAGTTGAAGCTAATCATAATGTTGATCCTGGCCATCCTTCTAGGATGCCATTAGCCGAAGTGTTGTGATGTCGCGGTCACACAAATTAATTACTCTATCTTAAATAAACAAGATAGTATAGAGCAAGCAAGGGGTCGATCCTATGAGGAAGGTTTAGTTCAGATTTTTATGCTAGATGATATGCAATTTGAGGGGGGGGCTGAGGTTATCTAGGCTATAGCAAAATTAAACAATCAAGCTAAATTAAATAAATCAAAAAACTATCAAGAGAACAAACCTTGGTTTCAAGTAGATATCCACCTACAAAAATCAGAACCGATCATTGAAATGGTACATCAATTTATATTCTGAATATTTATCTTTTCTTAATGTTAGTTAGTTAACCAATCCGCAATGTAACTAACCCTAACCATCAAACAACCACAATGTCTGTACTAGTAATTTAATTGAATGACAGCCTTATGAACTAGATAAGTTGATTAATCTAAACATATAACTGTCTATAGTACATGTTTGATTTGATCGAATGTTTTTCCTAAGATTAATAACATAGATCCGCTACGATTATTAAACTCATTTGCTTCATAAATTTATATACCACAACTCCGGTTTTGATAGCGAACTTAGCAATAGATTGTTTACAATAACAACTTAGAGTCCGCTCTAGCAATTAAAATAAACAATCATAGGAAATAAACATAGGAAAATAAACATATTCATCATATAAATTGAAAAGAAAAGGTAAAATAAATCTCATAGTTCTTGAAATCTAAAGGTTTCTATGTCCTTGAAACCAAGAAATAGAGCTTATTCTTACATGTCTATTGAACAACTAATCAAAAGGAAAGAAGAATGCATGATTTCGGGTTTTTGGAGGAAAGGGTGTGTTTTTCTTCTCTTTTCTGGCCTCCCCCTTTCCTTTCTCTCTTTCTTTTTTATTTGATAGGAAACCATAATCCCCTTTCCTACAAAATAGTCATTTTCTAAGTAGACAATTTACATTTAAGTATTTTAGTAACTAATTTCCTAAAAAATAAGAAATAGCTTTGCATAAAATCTTCAAGCTTTGACTTTGGACTTAGAGGAGCTAAATTGTCGAAATAAAGACTTGGATGTCAATTTGGATGCTTTGAGAAGTACTTTAGACTTGTTTCTTCACAAAACCTATCTAGTGGCAGAATTCATGTGTCATCTTAGAAAAATCATCTCTCTCATATGAGCTTTTTTTTCTACTGAAATTTGGTAGGCTGATAGGTCTTCGAGTCAGGAATCCAAAAAAATTAAGTTTGCATCTTATGGACTTCTCTAGCTCAACATATTCAAGTTGGAATGGCCGAAGGTCAACACTAGCAGAATGCAAGATTTGTCTTTGAAGGCTGCAATTCCCCTGCTCTTTCTCCTTTTATTTTCCTTGCCATATATGTATAGAAATGTATGGATGTTAGCTTTCTAATTCCACTGGAATCACTTCATTTTGACCTCTAGAGCTCATGGTCTGAATAAAACACCGATTGGAGTTCAAATCTGTCAATTATCTCCAATTTACTTCTTTTTGAATCTTACATTCAAAAGTGCCTTCAAAACATAAAACAAAGAATATCAAGGCATTTTATATACAAAACATAGGCAAAATACTAGGTAAATGTGGGTAAAACTATCGAATAATATGGTTGCATCAAATACCCCCACACTTAGCTCTTGCTCATTTTCGAGAAAGGAGAGATAAAATCAAACTTGAATTAAATAAATAAAATAACAATGACTAATCTCTTAATTTCCCATCAATTCCCAAGAATATATGCATTATAAATAAGAATACAATCAAGAAGGATAAAAACATAAATTTCCATGAATTTATTTACATGTGAACTTCAAAACTTAATTAATCGTTGGGATTTAAATGAAATCTATGTCATGCCAAAGTGATAGGTCTTCTCATTGATATACACTCCAACACTCATGTGTTTAGGGTTTATGTGTTTAAATCTCTCAAATCCAATCAATGAATATGTTCTACCATAAGCTTGCTCTTCAATCTCATCTCCATTACTAAAATATTACAAGCAATGCATGAATTAAAAGGTCTTACTTTTTTGTTGTAATGGAGCTAAGGTTAAGGTGAGGTAAAAAAAAAAGAAAAGAAAAGGCTAAAACCAAAGGAAGTAGAGCATTCTAAAAAAATAATTTTTGAACAAGATATCCCATTAAAGCTTATAAATTTTCCATCTTTAAACATCAATACTTAACTTCTTTTGATTTCAAGCTCCATCAACATAAAATTTTAAGGAACACTTTTCTTTTCTTTTCTTTTTCTTTTTGTTTTCTCCTTTTTGTTTCTTTCACCTTTGGCAACTTTGCCCATTCTTTTCATTAATCATCATTTTTTTTCTTTTCACATAATTTGCAACCATAATCCCATAAGATATCAATAAGTATATGCTCTACTAATCCTTGTTTAGGGGAAGAGGAAAGCATATAAAAAGTTAAGGCTTACACATGGATAAAGTAAAGAAAAAATAAACAAGCTCAAAAGGGTTCACCAAGGATAATATGCTTTAGGTTGGCTTTTTGGTTGTAGTGGTTAAAATTCCTAATGCCTTTATCATCTTCATGTACACATGCAATGTGAATGTAATCTTAATAAGATATGAAGCAAGTTCTAGAGATACATATCATTGAAAGAATGCACAATCAAAGAATATAATGTTGAAGGCTAAAAAGCTTGCATTGGTACACCTTTTTTTATATTTTCATGCATACTTTCAAAGTCACTCCTTAAACTAATTAAACTTTAAAACTTGCATGCACACTCATTCATTCAATTTATATTTTCATTTATCTCAACTAATTTTCATACGTAATACTTATATTCTCATGAACCAATGGGAGTTCAAAAGATAAAACTTAAACTCTTTTTTTTTTGTTTTTTTAGGAACAACAAAGAAAACCAAAATTCTCTCAATACCCCTACACTTTAAACACAACATTGTCCTTAATGTTGAAATAAAAGAAAAGGAATATAGGAGAATGACAAAAATAAAGTAAAATGTGAAAAAAAAAAGATAAGAGAAAAAATAAAGCAAATCTGATTTTTTTTGTTGGGTTGCCTCCCAATAAGTGCTTTTGTTTAATGTCATTGGCTTGACACATCGCATGCTTATGCTTCATAGATCGGTTCAGCTAACTCCGGAAGCGGTGAGTTCTGCCATCGAACCTTCATAGAAAGGTTTCAATCGATGCCTATTGACCTTGAGCACTTTGTATGTTTCTAAACTTGTAATTTCAACTGCACTATAAGGAAAAACATTAGAAACAACAAATGGTCCAATCCAACGAGAGTCCAACTTTCAAGGGAAAAGTTTCAAACATGAATGATAAATAAGGACTTTGTCTCCAACATGAAACTACTTTCTTGTAATCATTCGGTCATGAAGACTCTTGGTCTTTTCTTTGTAAATCCTTGCATTCTCATAGGCATCATTTTGTATCTTTTTCAACTCTTATAATTGCAACTTTCTTGCAATCCTAGCAGCATCATAATCCAAGTTACATTGTTTAATGGCCCAAAAAGCTTTGTGTTCAAGCTCCACTGGTAGATGACATGTTTTTCCATAAATCATCCTATAAGGTGACATTCCTATAGGTGATTTGTAAGCAGTCCGATAAGCCCAAAGTGCATCATCAAGTCGCAGACTCTAATCTCGTCGGTTAGGGTGCACTATTTTCTCTAAAATGGACTTGATTTCTCGATTTGAAATTTTAGCTTGGCCATTCATTTGAGGATGGTAGGTTGTGGAAGTCCGATGAGTCACATGGTATTTGCGTAATAACGCTTCCATTGAACGATTGCAAAAATATGTGCCACGATCGCTAATGATAGATCTGAGGATTCCAAACCTGTCAAATATGTGAGTCCTGATAAAATCTAAAACAACCTTAGCATTATTAGTTCATGTGGCTTTCGCCTCAATCCATATGGACACATAATCAATAGCAAGAAGGATATAAATATTACCAAAAGAAGAAGGAAATGGACCTATAAAATCAATACCCCAAACATAAAAAATTTCACTTACAAGAATATCCGTTAAAGGCATTTGGTTCTTATGAGTGATATTACCAGTTCTTTGGCATTTTTCATATGATTTGCAAAAGTGATATGCATCCTTAAAACTAGAAGGCTAATAGAGACCACATTCAAGTTTCTTGTCGGACGTTTCTTTTGCTCTAAAATGCTCACCACAAGAATGAGAATATCAAAAAGTGAGAATGGAATGAAATTCATCTTATGGTACGCATCTTCTAACTACTTGATCCGCATAAAATTTCCATAGATAATAAGTGTACCAAAAATAATATTTAAAATCAACTCGTAACTTGTCTTTTTGGGATTAGACAAAACTAGAGGGATTCTTTGGTGACTAAATAGTTCACCAAATCAGCACACCATGGTCTTGTGGAGGAATGTAACACATACAACTGCTAATCCCAAGCTCGCTAAAGAAAGAACTATCATAAAAATCCATAAAAATATAAAAAATCATTTTCCTTTTTGAAGTGACAATTGAGGGACGGGACAAAAATATGATTGGAAAGGCAAAATGTGAAGCCCCCTTACTATAGATAAGGCAGGAAGGCTAGTGGTGGATTCCAGCTATCCTTACGAGAGTTCCCGGGTGTATTATATTAGCGAGGTCCTCCGCACCAGGACAATATTCTAAGTTCGATCGTCAGGGAATGTCTCTCTTATTGTTTTGGTTTGTATATCCTTGGTCCTCAGTCGGCTCAAGTGATCAGCCACATGGTTTTCAAAACCCTTTTTGTCTTTGATCTCAAGATCAAATTCTTGTAAAAGCAAGATCCACCTGATCAATCTTGGTTTGGACTTTTGTTTCTTCAAAAGTTACCTCAAAGCTGTATGATCAATAAAAACAACTTTTGTACCAAGTAAATATAATCTAAATTTTTCTACAGCATACACCACTGCAAAAGGTTCCTTTTTAGTTGTAAGGTAATTGCATAGCGCTCCGTTCAACATGTGGGAAGCATATGCAATAACATGCAATTTCTTCCCTATTCTTTGCCCAAGCACAGTCCCTACTGCATAGTCACTAGCATCGCACATTATCTCAAAAGGTTCATCCCAATTTGGTGGTTGTATGATCGGGGCAGATGTGACACGCCTCTTAAGCTCATCATGGACATCTTTACATGCTTGATCAAACACAAAATCCACTTCTTTGGCCAATAATTTGCAGCGGAATTTGGCCTCGATATGGTGGGGCTAGCAGCTAAAGGTGACTAGTCTTGTTCATAATGTCGTTTTCCTTCAGGAAACAAAAGGCCGAGACCTAATTCCACCAAAAAATCTGTAAACCCCGAGAAAAATCAAGGATGGATTAAATTAAAGAAAATAAACTAAACTAAAAGTTGTGGGGTTAAATTATAAGAAAAGAAAAGAGGTATAACTTAATTATAAGAAGAAAAAAGATGTTGGGGGCAAAAATAATACACTTAAAGAAAATGGGGCCTAAATGCAAATAAGAATAATTATAGAGCATAAATACCCCTCTTCTCACCAAACATTTGCAGCAACTGTAAGGAAAGAAAAGAGGGAGTTTATGTATCTATTTTTGCAAATCAAGAGAGAAACACCAAAATTTCAAGAACCCATTCAAGATTAAGGGTTTATAGATAGTTGACACGACCAAAGAGTTGATGTCTTCTCCCAAGTGTAGGAGTGTCGAAGTAATAAATAACCCGACAAAATCAGGGTCGAACTACAGGGAGGTTAACTGTATAAACTACAAATCAAGAAATAGATAATAACATAAAAGGAATTGAAGAGAGCTTTGAGATGTGATATTGATATAAGGATTAAACAAAGATAAAATAATTGTCAAGGTTAGAGGATCCACTAATGGTATTTCAAACAAGTATAGTATAAACTCTTTTTATTACTCAACTAGAAACCACACACAAAGGAGGTTCCAATCGGATTATAAATTGTTAACATGATTACATTAGTTATCTTATTCGAATAATGCTAATACTTGTAAATGTTGTCGGTATTCATGATTATAACTTATGTTAACAACAAATCAAGTTCCTTTCATAGCATAGGTGTCGGTTATACCATACGGTTGGGTTATGAAAGTGCCAAGCATTTGTTGTACCCAGGGTTATACAACATAAATCTAGATTAACCATTTAACAAGCAAAGTATTAAAAGTGAACAAGAGAACAAATACAAAACATGTTAGTATCAAACATTAAAGTCCATGTTGAGTTTATACTATACTTATTCTTAGACCATTAGTGTAACCTTTTCACCTTGACATAATAAACTTAGCTAAACATAAGGAAAGAGAGAAACATAAATAAACAAGATAAGAACATAAATAAGATATAAGTTAACTAAGTAAAGGAAAGGAAATTAAAAGCATAAACAAGAGATTAATATAAACAAAACTTAAGCATTACAAAAATATAAAGAGCATAATCTTGATCTGAAAACCAAGATGCCTAAATGCATGGCAAATGCCTCCTTTTATAGGCCAAAATTTGGAACTATTGATTTGATGAATAATTGTTGAGTGGGTGGCCACATCTTGACTTGGTGACAATCCTTATCTTCTTGTCTGAACAAAACATCATTGCTAAGATTTGGACTTCTAGAACTCGAGATATGGGCTAAACACTGAATAGTGTCTGGGCTGCAGGATATATTCAGACTTCTCTTTTGATGCTAAGATTTGGACTTCCAAACAGCAGAATTGAGTCTTGGACTCTCCTGATTGTTTTAGGCCTATGTCTTAGCTTTCTAGCCATATAAACCAAATTGAAATCCAAGATCTATAGCTCCAGATATGACCCAATGACTGAACAATGTTCCAATTTGGACTGAACCAACATCTATTTTCTAAGCTTAGCCCTCTCTTTGTCTTCTCAATTTCAGTAGTTAAACTCATCAATCAATCCCTTCACAAACAAAGGCTCAAATCCAATCTAAGCTTTTTATGGCTTTCCATAGTTGACCAATTTATGCGACTCATGGAGGGATCAAGTACAGTGATGAAAGATTCTAGTTGGTCAATCAATTGTTCAGCAGTAGCAGTAGAGATTATAATTTGTCGTGCCGAGCTTGATCAAAAAAAGACAACAAATTATCATAAAAACCATTAACATTTAACAAACCTATAGGTTTATGGTGAATGTGTAGTTTGGCCCAAGAGGAAATATGAAAGATCTCTTTCAATGTGCCCATACCACCAGGTAAAGCAATGAAGGCATCAACATGGTTAAACATCGCATTCATTCGTTCAGACATTGTGGAGACCTGTAGTTCCTCTCCAATTATTTTTCCAATGATGTCCCCTTTTGCTAAAGTTTTGGGTACGACCCCCAAAACTTGACTGCCTCCTAAAAATGTAGCTATTGACCCCCCCATCAACCCAAGGTTGTCTTCCCCATACACTAAATGAATCTTTCTCGCAGCTAGTACCTGACCAAGATGATTTGCTGATTCTAAAAACTCCTTTTCTTTCCCAAGACTAGATCAACCGAAAACACAAATATTTTTTATGTGTGACTTGAGGAACCTGCCATTTCTACACACTTCTATATCTATTGAATGTATGGGTTGAGTAGAAATGAAGGGAAGGAAGAGAAGATTTTATAGATGAGAAATTAAAAATGCAATCATACCACCTATATGTAGGCCAGTTGGAGTCTCACTCTCTCTCTCTCTCTATTAATATTATTATTATTATTATTATTATTATTTGAAAAAACATGTGTAAGTACAGGTAGTTATGATTGTGGCTCATATCTTCCCTTGGGTTTATGTCTAAAAACAGCTTAAACGCCCTTTATGGGTCGAGGATAGGCTTCCCATCCGGTTTTCTTAAAAACTGACAAATAGGGTCTTTTTTAGTCAGATTTCCAAGACTATGTCGAGCATGTTCTTTATGGAATTGTGGCCATAAATCATGAATTGCACAATGCACATCTCCACTAGGATGCGTCTCAAGATTGTCTTGGGAATCTGACTAAAAAAGACCCTATTTGCTTCACGGTTTATAGATATCTTTTCTAAAGAACGACATTGTGCATTACAAATCCATCTGGCAAATCGATGACAGACTTTCAGTCGTTTTGCACGACGTTTCTTTGCAAAAGTGCTTTTACTTGTTCCAGGCTTGTATGAAATAAAAGAATTGGAAGACTCACCTGATAATCGGACCTTAGCTTCAATTAGCCAGTGAATATCTTCAGGAATTCCATGGTTCATTAACAACCTTAATCTTTCACACCTAGCATGGGAAATTTTTGCAATCGCATTTGGAGGCAAAGCAGGAAAATACTTTTTCAATTTTTCAAGAGTGGTGTCCATTTTTTAGATGAGAGGAAAAGAGATGCAAAGAAAAGAGAAGGAACAAGGAATTGAATAAATATATACACAGATATTAGTTATCATGGGAAACTGAAAGAACCGACATAAGAGTCACGGAGTACCGTTATCCGCCATTTGACCGGGGTGAGAGAGACTGGCAAAACAAGAGTCACACAAAAAAAAATGTAAAAACAATGTGAGAAAAAATAAATAAAAATAATCAATCTTTATATACAGGATCACCTAATTCAATGGAGTCATTTTCAACTGAAAAATTATCAAAGTAAACTTTCAAACGATGTCCATTTACCTTAAAAACATTGTCATTCTTTGGATTCTCAATATCAAAGGCCCCATAAGGATACACATGTTTTACAATAAATGGACCGCTCCATCTGGATCTTAGCTTTCCAGGAAATAAATGGAGTCGAGAATTATAAAGCAAAACTTTTTGACAATTTTCACAAGTGTTGCAGAATGCATGTGTGTCCTTGAACATGGTGGGCTAATAAAATCCACATTGTAAGATTTTTGCAGCTGTATTTTTTGATGAGAAATGACCCCCACATGCCTTAGAATGACAAAGTTTAATGACACTACTGACCTCATTATCGGTAATATATTTTTGAAATATTTGTTCAGGATAATAATTGAATAAGTAAGGGTCATCCCAATAAAATTTCTTCACTTCGTTCAAGAACTTTATTTTATCTTGGGTACTCTAGTGAGCTGGCAAATATCCTGAAATAACAAAATTATCAATATTAGCAGACCAAGGTATTGGACTAAGAGAAAATAAGGATTCGTCAGGAAAGTAATCATCGATTGGTGGGATGTCAGATGTCGAATCTACTGTCAATTTTGACAAATGATTCGCGACAATATTTTTGGTGCCTTTCTTGTCCTTAATTTCTTCCTAAGAATAAATCATTTGCAATTCTTCGATTCATCAAACTCAGTTTTACTCAAGGTAGATTCAAATTGATCATAAACTAATTCTTCAATAAGATCTACTTCCTGTAAATCATTATCATCTCCAGGTTGCTTGCAAATGTTGAAAATATTCATCTCCAATGTCATATTTCCAAATGATAGCTTTATCAGTCCATTCCTACAATTAATCAATGCATTAGAAGTTACAAGAAATAGACGTCCTAAAATAACAGGACATGAATTACATGCTTCAACAGGTTGTGTGTCCAAGACAATAAAATCCACAGGATAAATGAATTTATCAACTTGTACTAACACATCTTCAATTATTCCTCTAGGCACTTTTATAGATCTATCAGCAAGTAAAAGAGTTACGAAGTTGGTTTTAACTCACCTAGATTGAGACTTTGAAAAACCGAATATGGAAGTAAATTCACACTAGCTCCAAGATCAAGTAAAGCTTTTTTAATTTTATGATCTCCAATAAAGCATGAAATTGTAAGACAACCAGGGTCTTTATATTTCAAAGCATTTTTGTTTTGAAGAATGACACTTACTTGTTCGGCTAAAAAGGTTTTCTTTTTCACATTCAGTTTTCTCTTCACGGTGCACAAGTCTTTAAAAAATTTAGCATAAGAAGGTACTTATTTAATATCATCCAACAAAGGTATATTGATCCTTACCTATTTGAAAGTTTCTAAGATTTCAGAATTGTGATTGACTTTCCTTTGTTTGGTCATGGCATGAGGAAATGGAAGTGTCGGGAAATCGCTCTTTTCTTTACAATGTTCAAATCAACCCCTTCCTTACCCTCAGAGATTGACTCATCATCTTTCTCACAAGGTTCAAGAGTGGGTCTTTCAATAACCTTACCACTGCGAAGAGTGATGACTGATTTGACTTGATCCATGTGTTGGCTTTCGGAACTACTTGCATTTGCATTGTATTGCTCCTTTGGATTTTGTTGTGGTTGAGATGGAAACTTACCTTTCTCTTGAAAACTGAGAGCAGATGTGAATTTTGCAAGAGTATCTTTAAAATTTGTCATGCTTTGAGCAAGTTGAGTGTTGATTGTCTCCTACTTTTCAATGAATGCATGCAATGTCTCCTCAAGATTTCTTCTAGGAGGTGGAGCATAAGGAGGTGCATATCTATGGGAATTTTGGAAATTATGGTGTGCTTGAAACGGTGGCTGTGAAGTTTGTGCATTATTGTTATCACTCTTCCAACTGAAATTTAGGTGATTTCTCCAACCATGGTTGTATGTTTGCCAGTATGGGTTATGATTGGGCCTTTGGAAACTGTTTAAAGCATGGGCTTGTTCATAGAGGCATTCCTTGAAAGAAGGCAAAGTTGGACAGTCATTGGTTGAGTGTTCATTGGTTTCACAGATTTGACACACAATGTCTTGAACATATTTTAATTGACCACTCTTTTTCAATTCTTGTGTCTCGACTTTTCTAGCTAAAGATGCAAATTTGGCTTGGAGGTCATGATCTTCCCTAAGGTTGTACATTCCTCCACTAGATGTATAAGGTTGAGTTTTACTTGGTGCCTCATAAATGCCTGTAGTGTCCTAATTTTAAGCATTTTCAGCTAGCAAGTCTAGGTACTCCATTGCTTCATTAGGGTCTTCATCTTCAAAAGTTCCATTGCACATCAATTCCACCATTTGTCTATCTTTAGGTGTTAACCCTTCATAAAAATAGGAAACCAATCTCCATGTTTCAAAACCATGATGAGAGCAAGTATTAAGCAAGTCTCGATACCTATCCCAACAATGGTAAAATGTTTCTCCTGGTTTTTGAGTGAAAGTGGTGATTTGTCTTTTGAAAAAGTTTGTTCTGTGAGATGGAAAAAACTTCTTTAAAAATTATTGTTGCATTTCATCCCAAGCATGAATGGATCCTGGTCTCAAATTTTGTAGCCATGTTTTAGCTTTATCTTTTAATGAAAAAGGAAAAAACTTTAAGTCATTATAGGTGTTACAAACCTCCTCAAATTCTCTCAAATGCAAGTATGGATTTTCTAGATCTAAGCCATGAAAAGAAGGTAAAAGTTGAATAATGCATGGCTTAAAATTGAAGTGAGATGCATCAGGGGGGGAAACTATGCATGAGGGTGCACTTGTTCTTGTAGGATTCAGGTGGTCTCTAAGTGTTCTAACTCGATTATTCTCATTATTCTCATTATTCTCATTATGAAGCGACTGGTTATCTTCTTCGACCATATTTTCTGAAAATGATAAGGATACCCTACAAAGTCTACCACTTAATTTACGTGACCAAACTCTCATGCACGTGTAGGAAGAGAATAAAAGGAAGAGAAGAAAAGAAAAAGAAACAAAACAAAACAAAACAAAAGAAACAAAAGTTAGATAAAATGAAAAGAGAAAATAAAATAAATATTATAATTTATATAAGAATTTATCTCCCTGTCAACGACGCCAAAAACTTGACACGACCAAAGAGTTGATGTATTCTCCCAAGTGTAGGAGTATTGAAGTAATCAATAACCCGACAAGACCGGGTCAAACCACAGGGAGGTTAACTGCATAAACTACAAATAAAGAAATAGATAATAACATAAAAGGAGTTGAAGAGAGCTTTGAGATGTTATATTGATATAAGGATTAAACAAGGATAAAATAATTGTCAAGGTTAGAGGATCTACTAATTGTATTTCAAACAAGTATAGTATAAACTCTTTTTATTACTCAACTAGAAACCACACACAAAGGAGGTTTCAATCGGATTATAAATTGTTAACATGATTATATTAGTTATCTTATTTGAATGATGCTAATACTTGTAAATGTTGTCAGGTATTCATGATTATAACTTATGTTAACAACAAATTAAGTTCCTTTCATAGCATAGGTGTCGATTATACCATATGGTTGGGCTATGAAAGTCCCAAGTATTTGTTGTACCAAGGGTTATATAACATAAATCTAGATTAACCATTTAACAAGTAAAGTATTAAAAGTGAACAAGATAACAAATACAAAACATGTTAGTATCAAACATTAAAGTCCATGTTGAGTTTATACTATACTTATTCTTAGACCATTAGTGTAACCTTTTCACCTTGACATAATAAACTTAGCTAAACATAATGAAAGAGAAAAACATAATTAAACAAGATAAGAACATAAATAAGATATAAGTTAACTAAGTAAATGAAAGGAAATTAAAAGCATAAACAAGAGATTAATATAAAAAAAAACTTAAGCATTACAAAAATATAAAGAGAGAGAGCAAAAACATGATCTTGATCTGAAAACCAAGATGCCTAAATGCATGGCAAATGCCTCCTTTTATAGGCCAAAATTTGAAACTATTGATTTGATGACTAATTGTTGAGTGGGTGGCCACATCTTGACTTGGTGACAATCTTTATCTTCTTATCTGAACAAAACGTCATTGCTAACGTTAGAATTTGAATAGATAGTCTGTATGAAAATTCTAGGAAATTGTCTTAGCTTTCCAACAAAAAAAAAGAATCGGTGCATTTGAACTTCTAGAACTCGAGATATGGGCTGAACACTGAATAGTGTCTGGGCTGCAGGACAAATTCCGACTTCTCCGTTATTGCTATAATTTGAACTTGAAAACGGTTTTTTTGAATCTGGGACTCTTCATGAAAGTTTTAGGCCTATGTCTTAGATTTCCATTCATATAGACCAGACATAAATCCAAGTTCTACAGCTCTAGGTATGATCCAATAACCGAATAGTGTTACAGTTTGGACTGAACTAGCATCTTTTTTATAAAACTTGCCCCTCTCTTTGTCTTCTCAATTTCAGTAGTTAAACTCATCAATCAATCCTTTGATTAATGTGATAGGCTTGCATTTAAGATGAACATTTACCATAAATTAAAGGTATCTTATAGTATCAAACTTGTTATTATCAAGGTTGTTAATTAGGTTTCGGTAGGTGTTTTGTTTTTTCAATTGGAATAGAATGTTTCAGTTTCGGAGTGTTTCGGCTTGCCGTATATATATATATATAATTCAACAAATATAATTCAAATTTAAAATATTTCTAAATAGTCAAGATTAAATAGATCTTTAACTTAAAGTAATTCAACTTAAAAAAAATCAAAA
Organism: Populus x sibirica; assembly: GCA_019202695.1. Lineage (NCBI taxonomy): Eukaryota > Viridiplantae > Streptophyta > Magnoliopsida > Malpighiales > Salicaceae > Populus > Populus x sibirica. Next base: position 56,054 of record JAGMVL010002359.1, on the reverse strand, counting down.
TATTATGAAAGTAAAAATTTTTAACACAAATTTTTTAAATATAAAGCTAGGTCAATGTTATCAAGGATAATGAGATATAAAACATCCCTTGTTTTGCTCAAATTCCTACAAAGTATAAACATGAAAAAAACAACATGAATATAAACCATATATATTTGTGATAAATCTAATTTTAAAAAATTAATATCATTGTTAATGAAAATAGTAATAATAATTTTCAATATTATTATTAAAATCATTGTTATTGAAAATAGTAATGAAAAAGAGCTTTTTATACTTGGATGGTTTAATTAATTAAATTGAACTGGGTTCAATTTGATTCAATGGCTTTTCAAGACTAGAACGGAACATGTAAAACAAAATCGGAACATTCCGACCAAAATTTAGCCGAAAAATCCGGAACGGACCGAGATTTGAAATGAGATGAAAATTATTCCGTTTTGTTCTATTTTTTGAATTGGTATGAAATGTTTCGGCCATTCCGGACGAAACGGAACGAAATTGACAACCTTGGTTATTATAAAACATGTTTTAGTTAAGGAGTTATTGATACTTCAAGTGCAAAATGATGATATAAAACCTTGATAAAAATACACTTTTAAATACTAATCAATAGAATAAACACTTGTGGGCAAGGGATTAACAACAAAATTTGAACAACAAGAGAAGAGGGGAGGGTTGGCTGTCATTAGAAAGAAAAGGAAGGAGTTGAAGATCGAAACCTTGATTTCCTACCGAGTAAGGTGTTCTAAACATGTTCTTATGAGTCGTTTCAAAGTTGATTATGAATTGATGCCTAGATATTGAATTATAGATTAGGGTTCTTAGACTTGAATTGAGGAAAAGGTATTAGTTGCTAAAATTAAATAACTTCATGTGTTGTGTGTAAATGGAAAGGTTGACGAACCTAGATAGTTTTGTCTCTTGACTTTCAGACAGATTTCGGGTAGGAGGATAAAGGAATTAGGATCAGGTTCTTTCATAGAAATTGTAGCTTTAGATGTTGACTAACTAAGGAAATTGATCTTGCTCAATTTAGAGTTATAGAAATTCAGGTATGGGTCACCCACCAAGACTGGGTCATGATAGACCCTGTAGGGCAGCAGGTCTGGTTTGTTGATGAGCAATTTTGACTATCTTGGGAGCAGAACTAGGTTCTCCTTCCTTCAGAGAACTTATAGCCTCGTGTCTTAGCTTTCCAACGAGACCAATCTCGTGTCAAACATAGTTCTGTAACTCTAGATATAGTTAACAATCTGAGGAGAGGTCGGACAGTAACAATTCAAAGTCTAGACAGTAACAGTTAGACAGTAACAGTTCAATGTCTAGACAATAACGGTTGGACAGTAACAGTTTAATGTCTAGACAGTAACAATTGGACAATAACAGTTAGACAATAACAATTCAATGTCCGACCTCTCCTCATATTTTTAACTATATATACAGTTATAGAACTCTGTTTCAAGAAAGATTGGTCTCGTTGGAAAGCTAAGACACGAGGCTACAAGTTCTCTCAAGGAAGGAGAACCCAGTTCTACCCCCAAGATAGTCAAAATTGCTCATCATTGAACATTGAACTCATACTGTCCAACTGTTATTGTCTTGACATTGAATTGTTATTGTCTGACCTCTCTTTAGATGTTTAACTATATCCAGAGTTATATAACTCCGTTTTATGAGAGATTTGTCTCGTTGGAAAGCTAAGACATGAGGCTACAAGTTCTCGGAGGAAGGAGAACCCAGTACTGCCCCCAAGACAGTCAAATTTGCTCATCAATGAACCAGACTTGCTGCCCCTACGAGGTCTGTCATGACCCGGCTCGGTTACAGACCCATAGCCGGAGTTCTATAACTCCAAATTGAGCAAGACCAATTGTCTTAGTTAGTCAATATCTAGGCATCAATTCATAATCAACTTTTAAATGACTCATAAGACCATGTTTAGAACACCTTACCCGGTAAGAATCAAGGTTTTGATCTTCAACTCCCTCTTTTTCTTTCAAATGACAGTCGGCCCTCCCCTCTTCTCTTCTTGTTCAAATTTTTCTTATTGATCCCTTGCCCACCAATATTTATTCTACCTATAACCCTTAATCTTGGATGGGTTCTTGAAATTTTGGTGTTTCTCTCTTGATTTGCAAAAATGGATACAAAACTCCCTTTTTTCTTTCCTTAAGATTGCTGCAGATTTTTGGTGAGAAGAGGAGTATTTATACTCTATAATTATTCTTATTTGCATTTAAGCCTCATTTTATTTAAGTGTATCATTTTCCCCCCCACATCTTTTTTTTCTTCTTATAATTAAGTTATTTCTCTTTTCTTTTCTTATAATTTCACCCCACAACTTTTAGTTTAGTTTATTTTCTTTAATTTAATCCAGCCTTGATTTGTTTCACTTTATATTTGTTTCACACTAATGGTGTAAGAATAAGTATAATATAAACTTAACATGGACCTTAATGTTGGATACTAACACGCTTTATATTTGTTATCTTGTTCACTTTTAATACTTTGCTTGTTAAATGGTTAATCTAGATTTATGTTGTATAACACTTGGTACAATAAATACTTGGTACTTTCATAGCCCATACCGTATGGTATAACCGACACCGAGCTATGAAAGGAACTTGATTTGTTGTTAACATAAGTTATAATCATGAATGCCCGACAACATTTACAAGTATTAGCATTATTCGAATAAGATAACTAATGTAATCATGTTAACAATTTATAATCTGATTGGAACCTCCTTTGTGTGTGGTTTCCAATTGAATAAAAAGAGTTTATACTATACTTGTTTGAAAATCCATTAGTGGATCCTCTAACCTTGACATTTGTTGTTATCATTGTTTAATCCTTACGTTAATCTTCCATCTCAAAGTTCTCATCAACTTCTTCTTCTTCATCATCTTTATTATTATCATTATTAATAGTATTATTGGTATTATTATTATTACTACTACTATTACTATTACTATTACTATTATTATTATTATTACTACTACGACTAGTATTATTATTATTATTAGTATTGTTATTGTTATTATTGTTACTATTGTTGTTGTATTATTGTTATTTATAATTTATACAATTAACCTCCATGTGGTTCGACCCCGGTCTTGCCGGGTTATTTATTACTTCGACACTCCTGCACTTGGGAGAAGACATCAATCTTTTGATCGTGTCACATGAGATTGTTGTTTTTATCCCGGAACGGGGGATATTACAAAATCAGTTTTGAACAGTAACTGTACAGTACCACTGCAAGTAACATTGTTTCTGTTTCTTTCTTTTTTAAACAAAATAAATAACAATCACAGAAAATAACAATCACAGCACAAGAATCAACTAAAATCACTTCCCCAGCATCAACGCCAAAATTTATTACGATATCACAGTCGCACAAATTAATTACCTTAACTTAAATAAACAAGATAGTATAGAGCAAGCAAGGGGTCGATCCTATAAGGAAGTTTTAGTTCAGATTTTTATGCTAAATGATATGCAATTGGGGGGAATTGAGGTTATCTAGGCTATAGAAAAATTAAACAATCAAGCTAAATTAAATAAATCAAAAAACTATAAAGAGAACAAATCTTGGTTTCAAGTAAATATCCACTTACGGAAATCAAAACCGATCATTGAAACAAAACATCAATTTATATTTTGAATCCTTATCTTTTCTTAACATGGGTTAGTTACTAGATCCGCCGTATAACTAACCTTAACCATCAAACAATCACAGTGTCAACACTAGTAATTAAAATTCAATGGCAGCCTTAAGAACTAGATAAGTTGATTAATCTAGATAACATAACTGTCCGTAGTTCATGTTTGATTTGATGGAATGTTTTCCCTTAGACTAATAACATTGATCCACTATGATTATTAAACTTAGTTGCTTCACAAGTTCATATATAACAACTCCGGTTTTGATAGCAAACTTAGCAATAGATTGTTCATAATAATAACTTAGAGTCCGCTTTAGCAATTAAAATAAATCATCCTAAGAAATAAGCATAGAAAAACAAACATATTCATTCATCATATAAACTAAAAAGAAAAGGTAAAATAAATCTCACAATTCTTGAAATCCAAAGGTTTCCATGTCCTTGCAACCATGAAAAAGAGTTTAGCCTTGCATGTCTATTGAACAACTAATCAAAACGAAAGAAGAATGCATGATTTCAGGTTTTTAAGAGGAAAGTGTGTTTTTTCTCTCTTAGCTGGGCCGCCTTTTCTTTCCTTTCTCTCTTTCTTTTTATATCCTAGGAAACCCTAATCCTTTTTTTACAAAATAGTCCTTTCCTAAGTATACAATTACTTTTAAGTATTTCAATAACTATTTTCCTAAAAAAAAGAGAAATAGCCTTGCATAAAATCTTTAAGCTTTGACTTTTGACTTAAAGGAGCTAAATTGCAAAAAAAAAAAAAAAAAAGACTTGGATGTTGGTTTGGATACTTTGGGGATACTTTGGGATGTAATTTGGACTTGTTTCTTCACAAAACTTGTCTGCTGGCATAATTCATGTGTCATTTAGAAAAATCATATCTCTCTCATATGAGATCTTTTTCTACTGACATTTGGTAAGCTAATAGGTCTTTAAGTCAGGAATCCAACAAAATTGAGTTTGCATAAGGTTAAGACTCGGCAAAATGCGAGATTTGACTTTGAAGGCTGCGATTTCCATGCTCTTTCTTTTTTTTTCTTTCCATACATGTATAGAAAGGTATGAGTGTTAGATTTCTAATGCCACTGGAATCACTTCATTTCGACCTTCAGAGCTCAAGGTCTGCACAAAACATCGATTGCAGGTCAAATCTGCCAATTATCTCTAATTTACTTCTTTTTTAATCTAATATCCAAAAGTGCCTTCAAAGCATAAAACAAAGAATATCAAGGCATTTTATATATAAAACATAGGCAAAATACTAGGTAAATGTGGGTAAAGCTATCAAATAATATGGTTGCTTCAATAAGCATTTACATCATTTCTGACATGGGAGTTGTTGCAATGTCGCGGTCGCACAAATTAATTACCCTAGCTTCATACACAACACACAAGATAGTATAGAGCAAGCAAGGGGTCGATCCCATGAGGAAGGTTCAAGTCAGATTTTTATGCTAGATGATATGCAATTTGGGGGGGGGGTTGGACGTTATCTAGGCTAAAGCAAAAGAAAACAAAAACTATCAAATGAAATTTAATAAAATCAGAAAATTATCAAGAGAACAAACCTTGGTCGCAAGCACACATCCACCTACATAAATCAGAACTGATCATGGAAACGAAACATCAATTTATATTCTGAATATTTATCTCTTCTTAACATTGGTTAGTTAACGAATCAGCGTATAACTAACCCTAACCATCAAACAACCACAGTGTCCGCACTAGTAATTTAATTTAATGGCAGCCTTAAGAACTATATAAGTTGATTAATCAAGAAAACATAACTGTTTGTAGTTTATGTTTGATTTGATTGAATGTTCTCCCTAAGATTAATAACGTAGATCCACCACAATTATTAAACTCAGTTGCTTCACAAGTTCATATACTACAACTTTGGTTTTGATATCAAACTTAGCAATAGATTGTCTACAATAATAACTTAGAGTCCGCTCTAGCAATTAAAATAAACAATTATAGGAAAAATAAGCATAGGAGAACAAACATATTCATCATATAAACTGAAAAGAAAAGGTAAATAAATCTCACAGTTCTTGAAATCCGAAGGTTTCCGTGTCCTTGCAACCAAGAAAACGAGTTTAGCCTTGCATGTTTGTTGAACAACTAATCAAAAAGAAGGAGGAATGCATGATTTCGGGTTTCTTAGAGGAGGGGGGGTGTTTTTCTCCTCTTGCATGGCTGCCCCCCTTCTTTTCTCTCATTCTTTTTATATCCTAGGAAACCCGTCTCCTATTTTACAAAATAGTCCTCCCTTAAGTAGACAGCTTTACATTTAAGTACTTCAATAACTATTTTCCTAAAAAAAGAGAAATAGCCTTGAATGAAATCTTCAAGCTTTGACTTAGAGGATCTAAATTGCTAAAATACAAACTTGGATATCGGTTTAGATGCTTCGGAACGTAATTTGGACTTGTTTCTTCACGAAACCTGTTTGTTGGCAGAATTCAGTTGTCATCTTTGAAAAATCATATCTCCCTCATATGACATCGTTTTTGGCTGACATTTGGAGCTTTGATAGGCCTTTGAGTCAGGAATCCAAAACAATTGAGTTTGCATCAATTGGATGTCTGTAGCTCTAGATATTCAAGTCGGAATGGCTGAAGGTCAACATTGGCAGATTACGAGATTTGACTTTGAAGGCTGCAATTTCCATGCTCTTCCTTATTTTATTTTCTTGCCTTAGATTTCTAGAAATGTATGGATGTTAGCTTTTTAATTCCACTAGAATCACTTCATTTCGACCTCTAGAGCTCACAATCTGCACAAAACATCGACTGAAGGTCAAATCTGTCAGTTACCTCCAATTTACTCCTTTTTGCATATTTCATCCAAAAGTGCCTTCAAAACATAAAACAAAGAATATCAAAGCATTTTATATATAAAACATAGGCAAAACACTAGTTAAATGTGAGTGAAACTATCGAATAATATGGTTGCATCAAGAGTTTGCCATAGAAAATCGGTAGTGAAACTATCAAAAATTTGTTGTAGACAACACAAATTTTTGGCAGCTAATTCGCTGCATACAACACAATTTCAGTAGCGAACACTAACTCGCTGCAAACAACATAATTTTGGCAGCGAACACTAATTCGCTCCAAACAACACAAATTTTCAGCAGTGATTCGCTGCACACAACATAATTTCGGCACATGGTTTTTCTTATTCTTCTTCTTCCCTCTCAGTTTCTCCTCTCTAGTCAGCTTCCCACCAATTCTAGACTCCCTCTCCTTCTATTTTTATAGGTGTTCACCTTCTAGCTCTCCTTTCTCTCTCTCTCATGCCTAAGGAGGCACATGCAACAGAGCTTGTTGAGCTCTCTTTAGGAAGGAGGAAAAGGCAGAAGTATGTAGCTCATTTTGGGAAGATGGAAGATGGAAGGGGGTAAAAGCATGCACCTCATTTTAGAAAGAGTGCAGAGTCACCCTTTCTCTCTACTTGTATTTATAGCCCTTATAAGTGTGCTGGGGTGTTTGGGCGCTGGACCAAGGCTGTCCTTATCTTCCTTTTGGGTTATCTTGGGCTAGTTTCTATTCCCATTCTCTCCTAGGATAGGCTGGTCCAACACTAATTTTTGTTAGGTTTTATAGTGTCGTTGCTGATTCAAAAATCGGCAATAAAAAACTTTGCCAATGCTGATTCAAAAATTAGCAGCAAAAACTTTGTGGCTGCCGATTCAGAAATCGATAGAAAAAAACTTTTCCACTGCCGATTCAGAAATCAGCAGCCAACAATTGTGCCGCTACTAATTCAGAAATCGCCAGCCAAAAACTGTGTCGCTGCTGATTCAGAAATCAACAGCAATGATGGAGTCATTTCGGCTTTACTTCTTTTTTTTTTGAAGTTTACACACTAGCTACTATGGCGTCTAAGTTCATTGTCTTGACCATGAATTACATAATACATTGAAATCTAAGGTTGCCGACTATATGTCACTACGTAGCAACTCATTTTCTTAATTTTTGATTCCCCAATCAATAATTAATATTTCATTTCTTTAGTTATCGATTTCTTTGGGTACAATCATTGAAGTAACCACACATATGGAAAGCTAATACATAGGGATACAACTTTCCATTTTCACCATCTACATATCTAAACTCACTCATTACATTAGCATAAGAAATTTGTCCAGTACTATGTCAATCTAGACCCTGACTCGGTGTTTTTCTCATATCTGGAGTTATACAACTCCAAATGTATCAAGACTAGTTCCATTTCAAAGACAACATCCATACCTATAACTTTTATAAAGACACCAACTTCAAATTGCATTGTTTTCAAGTTGTAATTTTGACTAGAAGTTCGCTAGTAAAACTATCTGAATTTTAATTACATGAAAGATAAATTTGACAAGCACACTTAAGTGTTTTCATGCATCATAACATCCATTATCATTACTCCATATGCAGAAAACTCTCATTTCCTATACATTTTCAAGAACCCTAGAATCACAACATTGGGGGGTTTTCAATTATCCTTTACTAACTATAAAATCAAGGAGAAAAACTAAGGAAAAACACTTTTATCAATAATTTCGAGTTCAAATTGAAGAGTTCTTACCAATTTCTTCTTCAATTGTTCTTCCTCTTCATAATCCATACTTGTCTCTTAAGTTCCTCTCCTCCAACCAAGCTTTTCTAATTTCAGCCTAAAAGTGTTTCTCTCCTCACAAACCTATTTGCAAGCTTTAATCTCATAATTTGAAAAGATTTCTCAAATGATTTTTGAAGAGAGGCAAGAGAGAAGCCTCTTCCTTTCTTTTTAGTTGCTGTTCCACGTGAACAGTAGCAGCAAACATAGTTACATTAGGTTTTATGATTCAATTACTATTATACTCCAACTTATCCCCCATAAATTTCGGTTTATTACACTGACTCGACATTGTGTCTTTAATTTCAGGGCCTTCCTGAACTCCAATCAACCTCACATTTTAACCCAAGATAAAACAATGTCTTAAGATTCCATGTAAAATTTTAGCCCGGTCCAATGGTCGGATTAGAAAATACGTTCAATATTGTAAAACAATTGAAAATTTCACACCAAAAATCAAAGGCCCTTATACCCTTTCCCCCCTTTTTTTTCTTCCCTTGTCTAGTACGATGTGGAGAAGGAGAGGTACCTGGAGACCTTGTCTAAGTAGGTGTAGCCGAGATGGTATCAGAAGAAGCTATGGAGTCCTTGATCAGGGCAATAGGCTCAGAAAATTTTGTAGTGGTGAACCGACCGACCGGTTACTGGAACTCCTGAGCTGGTCGATCAGATACTGGAATCTGAGGTTACTGCTTTGTTTTTTCCAGCATCAATTAGAGATATGAAAGCTTCAACTGCCGTATCAACAAGTGATGTACAGGCTAACAAGACATCCCTACCGTTTCTTGTCTGATGCGAGTCCTCACTTGCTTTTCCTTTGGTGTTTTCACCAACCGTAGTGCCCGCCACGATTTATGGTTTGGTGGCTGCAACAAAATTATGTTCAAAACCTTGCACTTCGAGCATATTTTGGTTTCCATTCATACTCCACCTCTACTTTGATTAGCTCATCCAAAAGTGGACTTTCAATAACAAATAGGTGAACTAGAGGGATTGAGGCATCAAGTTCAACACAAAGCCTCGCATACTCAAGGCGGGGGCAATTAAAAGTAAGTCATCATAAGACAATGGTCTACCCATCATGCTTGCCGCCATACTCAATACCTTCCTGGACCATAGAGGAAATGACAATCCATGGAGCCATATCCACAAGGGTATCTTGGTGAATTTTTCATCAAACACAAAATGAGGGTGTCATTGGTGCACGATTATGTACTTCCCTCCAAACATCCATGGGCCCTTAATATTATTTTGAGCAAACCCTCAGTTTTAAACTTGAAAACCATAAAATCATTTGCCATCGACGTAACAATTTCCAAGCCATATTTATTCCATACCCGAAATGCAATTGTTTTGACTGCATAATATGACATGCTGTATCCTGCAAAAAAAAAAAAAAAAAAACCCAATCAAGCAGCACTTCCATTGATTTGCATTATTGGTTTAAAGGTCATCAATAATTTTCAGAATGGAGCCCAACTCTTTCCGTGGAAGTGGATCAAGAGAGAACCTGGTGTTAGGGTTTGTAACTCTTAACCTCTTCGGCCCATAAAGTTTGGTTTGGTGTTGGATGTGTGGCTATGTTCTGGGGTGGTTTGGTGTTTGTGGGTTTGGTGCTTGCTGTGGTGGTTTGGGTGGTTTTGGTAGAAGCCATGGAAATTCAAAATGTTCCAGTAACAAACCAAGCAGCAACTATGAACAAGGACAACTCACAGTTGAATTCAAACCAGATAAAACCCAACGATCTAGCTCTACATAATCAAGTTAAGAATAAAATAACAAAAACCCAGCTTAATCCAACAGCCAAATCAACCACAATCAACGAAGGACCAAATTGACCTGAAAACTGACAGATTTCAAACCAAGAAATTCCCAACCATGAAAAGTGGTTCCAAATACGATCTCCACCGTTTAGAATGCAGAGGATAGTTGGAAGAACCTCCCTGTCCAATTTGGATAAAACGCAATGGTGAACAGAAAAGAACTAGGCCGTTTTTTCCTGAAAACTTGCGACTTCAAGAACTCTCAAACAGAAGAAGATAATCAAAATCCGAATGGTCAATTTGTATAGCATATCAAGGCGCACGAATAACCAGCCTAATCCGACAGTGGATGACAGAATTATGTCTGGCGCTTTCATAGTATATCTCTATATGACAATACAATTAAAAAATGCGAACCTTATAAGATAAAATCTTGCATGCTTAGGATTGCTCGTGTGTTTTGGTTCTTTATTTAATTGACTTAAACTTGATTAATTATTTGAATTAAAATAAACTTGTCTTACGAATATCAAATTAGACATTCGTTTTCTCCATGTTTTTTTAATGCAGTCCCATTCATTCAATCATTTCAATCCTTAACAAGATTTGACAAATTATTATGGCATATAAAAGTGCAATTAAAAAGAATTAAGAATGAAAAAGAAATGCATGCATACTAGGGGCTTTTCAGTATATGTTATAATATAATATAACACTTCACCATTTTATTTTTTTTAACACATGCTAATTTCAAACTGTCCCAGTTACCCTCATGCTGCCCTTTAAGGGCAGCATGAGGTGGGTTATTGGGCTTGCAAGTTCAATGCATGAGGGGTAAATGATTTTGTCTTCAAAGGTCTGTTTTCCGGGTCCATGAACCTGGGGTCCTCTATCATCTCCCGAAAAAAATACAAAAACAGAAAACTATAGTAGCTAAGGGAATTGTCAGAATTTTTAAAATACTGTACAGCTAAGAGCAGAACCAGAAATAATATATAAATTTTTTAAAAATTAATTATTAATTCATGTATATGAATTTTTAAAGTTAATAGTAAAATTTTAATTTAAATACACTACCTAAAATATTAAAAAATAAATTTAAAAGTACATAAAATTAAAGTGAAAGTAAAAATAAACTCACTATTAAAGTTACATCCTTCATCCTTCGATGTTTTATGGAATATAATTCATTTATAATCGAATCTGAATCGATATTGTAACAACTCCTCAACCGGGATAAAATAACAATCTCATGTCAACTGAAAAACAAAGTAATTAAATTTTTTCCCTCTCTCAATTTCCCCTCCCTTCACTTGATTCTTCCTTAGTTTAGTGTTTTATAAGTTGGATTTTGTAAGTTTACAATGTTATTCTCTCACTTTTCTTTTTTTTTTCTTGGATTTTTTTTATGTTTTTCCCTTACTTTTCTCTTTCTCTCTCGCCTTTTCTTTTCTTTCTTTTCTTATTCTGCTTCTGCCCAAGCAACATATAAAAGGAAGTAAGAGCTGATTTGTTTTTTTAATGATAAATAATCATTTTACTTTTAATGAGTCGTTTTGCTTTTTTTTTTTACAGTTCTTTTTTTTTTGTTAACAATACCAAGCTCCGTTCATCCTAAAATTTTAACCAGATTTTATTCAATATATTTTAAGATTCCTCCTAAAATTTCAACTCAATCTGATGGTCGGATTGAACATTACGCCTAATAATATAAAACTGATCAAATTATGATTTTTCATCAAATTTCTGAATTTCTTCAAAAATTCTGAAATTTTAACCCAAGCTAAAATATTATATTAGAAGACTCCACGTAAATTTTCAGAATGTTTTGATAACTCAATCAAGAATTATAAATTATTTTTTATAAAATTAATAAATAATTATTAATAAAATCTTGAACTGATTACAACCCACTCGAACCTTTATCATGCCTTCTCCCTTGTGTACAGCTCAATTGGTATATACTCCAAATCACAAGTCAATAGTGGCTTGACACGTACAAATCCTGGCAGTATGTGTCTTCTGGACCCCTCGAGCATCATAGTCATTTAACTTGTTAGAGTATCTTCAATGCAAAATGCTATTTTAAAAAGTTAAATTGATAAAATAGCATTTTAAATAGTGTAAATATAGCTTTTTTTACAATATTTATTCCAATGGAAAAAAGTCATTTGAAGAGCCATTTATATTGGGGTGGAAGAAACAAGTGTCTTATTATTTCTTAATAAATTTGATGTTATTTTTTTTTCCACATGGCTACATTTAATTGGTTTATTTTTTTAGTGGCCCTACTTTGTTGGTTTTGACTCTTTGAAGAGATATGTAGGAATAATTTTTGTGGGAGAGAAAAGCCATTTTAGCATTTTGTTTAACTTTCCCCTTAAAGTGTGCAAAACAAGCAAAAAAAAAAAAAACCAAAATATTAGTTTTTAATTTTTTACTATTCATTTAGCTTCTCCATAATTGAAAATAAGACAAGACACTCACAGAAGGGGTGAGCTCACCAACTGCACCTAATAACTAAGCCAGCTTGAACCCAATGTACCAGTCACTTCATCAAGCTTTTACATGGAATGGTGTCTTAACAAAATAATAATAAACTAACAAAGAGGTGAAAGAAAACTAGCGTCATAGCCTTTTCTGAGTGGAATTTTCCTTTCATAGGTGAGCAAGAATTTATTTAGTTAGTCCTACCATCCAAGCCAAATCATCTGATAGAAAGAGTGAGCAAGAATTTATTGGACCCTTGTATATTCAAGTGGGAGATAGGGACACTTTTCTCTCTTTTTTTTTTCTAGCTGCCATTATACAGTACTGGCATCCATGAGAGGCTATGCATCTTCCCATGCCTTTACAGCATGGAACCATGGATTACTTGCATGGTCAGTATCAAACTAGTCCTTGTTGTAAGAAAAACCAGTAATTTAACGAAGGCCTCCACGTGATGGCACGTTTCCAAGTCTGACTTAAATTCTGAACTTATTCAAGTGCCTATAATAATAGCTTTACCAGTAAATTTTAAAAATGTGATTGTTATTATTTTTTAAAATATTTTAAATTTAGAAATATATTAAAATAATAATTTTTTATTTTTTAAAAACTATTTTTGATATCACACATTAAAATATCTAAAAACACTAAAAAAATATTAATTAAAAACAAAAAAAAATTTAATTTTTTTAAAATACAAAAATAAACAAGATTTAACTGAAAAAGCTAGATACAATCCCGTTCCACGTAGGAAATGCAAATCCTTCTACGAAGGGGCTACCTGCATGTCTCATGAACAAGTCGGTAAGACTTGAGTAAGCAATAAGCATAGATCTAGTACTTGTATTTGGCTCAATCCGTATAATACAACTCGTCTGAACTATTCTCATTTTAAATACTTGCTGAACTCAGATTTGTTTTTCTTTATTTCAATATTTGAAGTGTACTATTTAAGTCTTTGGATTGAGACTCCTTTCTTTAAATTCTATATAAGAAAAAAAATTCTTTACCGAATTCGTAATCGAAGGACAAAAGTCATCAAAAGTACTAATCTGAATCTTTTGAAAAGAATAGATCCTTAGAACTTGAGAGAACATTCAAAATGTATTTCACGTTTCTAATGATTTTATTTTTTTATGGTACAAATGACTCCGACATGTTATTAAAACAGTTTTAGGGAGTTTGGTCGATTTCTTTGTCAGACATTGCGATTTCCGGAGAAAAAAAGGCACCCTTATCTTAAGCAAATTAAAGGCGGCATTGATCGAAAAACATAGATCTTTATAGCTTGATTAATAAGTTGATGAAGACAGACCACCAATATCTCAGCTGAGAGTCACATGAACAGAACCATTTATAGGTGATGATGCAACAAAAGGGATGCAATTCAAATCACTCCATTTCAAGTATTCTCTCTCTTTCAACCCTAAATGATAGAGTTTAACTGATTAGTTTTTGAATTTATTTTCTAATGATTACAAGTTCGATTCTTTTTAGGGCTACTGAAAACTTACATGGTTGTTAATTTCAGGGCCCTTGTGATTAGTTGAGGTACGTGCAAGCTGCCTGTGTAGGAAAGCTGAACTTATATTCATGTATATTGTTCGTGCCTTTAAATAGGCATTTCATACATCACATGTCATTGATTCTTACTATATATATACATGATTTGATGTAGGAATTATGGAAATCATGAAGTAAATGAAATGAAGAATTATAGCAGGGGATCTCTCAATAGAGTGATGTATGCAGAAGATCCATGCAGGATTTCTGCACTTGAATCCTGCATGGAATCTCTGCATATATTTCCATATTTCTTCATCCCCCCTCAAGCTCAAGGCGGGGCTGGACCGAGGCAGAGCTTGTCACGATTTAATGCAAACATTGCAAAAGACAAAGTGATTTGGTGAAAATATCCGCAATTTGATCGGATCCTGGAATATAAGTCAAAGAAAGAGCTCCACTTGCAACTCGTTCTCTGACAAAATGGATAAGCCGAATGTTGCTTGGTTTGATAACAGGACTGAATGTTTCATCATAATTAAGTCCTGGTTGCTGTGAAAATCCACGAGCCACCAGCCGAGCTTTATATCTTTCAATGGAACCATCAGATCGTGTTTTGATTTTAAACACCAATTTGCTGCTGATAATATTCATTTTGGCGTGTCTAGGTACCAAGGTCCAGGTTTTGTTGCTATGAAGGGCATCCATTTCAGCTTGCATTGCTTGAAGCCAATGTGGATGTTGGAGAGCTTGTTGAACTGAAGATGGCTCTTGTGGTTGGGCAACAAGGTCAAGACAAAACAAAGGGATGGGATGTCGTGAAGAAATAAATACCTTGGGTTTTAGCTTCCCTGTTTGAGTTCGTGTAATCATATGATGCTCGCACCGTGAAGCTGGAGCAGATGTAAGAGAGATCACTGGTGGTATAGGAGTGATGTTTGCTGTGGTGGATGAAGAAAGTGGCAGGTTGAGGTGCTGATTCTTCTTGAACATTTTTGGCATTTTGAACAATTGTTGCTGGATCGTGATGACTGTCTTGTGGGGCTGTGGCAATTGATTTTTTTGCCACAGTTTTGAGTAGTTGAGGAAGTGCCTTAATTTTAAACAACTGAGAGGCATGTGTATCAGGTTGCTGCATGCACTTGTAGGGAAACTGGAGTTCATTAAATTTCACATGGCGTGATATGTAAAAATGATGTGTCTGTGGCTCAAGGTAGAGATAACCTTTGTGATTGGTGCAGTAACCAAGAAAGACACATCGTGTGGATTTAAAATCCAACTTTGATCGACCAAATGGTGCAAGCAAGGGATAGCAGGAACATCCAAACACTCGTAATGAGTCATAAGTAGGGGTAGAGCCAAAAACCACTTCATGCGGTGACTTGTAACCCAAGACTGAAGTTGGTAAGCGATTAATTAGAAACACTGCAGTACAAAACGCTGCAGTCCAGAATTTTATTGGAACAGAAGCGTGTGATAACAGTGTTAATCCTGTTTCTATGATATGTCGATGACGTCGTTCAGCTAATCCATTTTGTTCTGGTGTTCCTGGACATGAAATTCTATGAATGATGCCATTAGTTTTGAAAAGATTCTGCAGACTTTGATTAACAAACTCACTGCCTCCATCGCTTTGAAATATTTTAACATAAGTATCAAACTGTGTTTCCATTTGCTTGAGAAAGGAAGGAAATATTATTGCTACGTCAGATTTTCGATTCATAGGAAAGAACCATATATACTGGGAATACTCATCAACAATAATTAAATAGAAACGGTTTCCATCATAAGAGGGGACAGATGTAGGACCCCAGACATCTGAATGCAGTGTATGCAGAAAAGCAGTAGCATATGATTTTCTAGATTCAAATGGTAACTTTGTTGATTTTCCCAAAACACAACTTTCACGAGAAAACATTTTGTTTATCCATAGATGGTAAACATAACTTTGTGAGAATTCTGGCTTGAGGGTGGCCCAGTCGTGCATGCCATAAGTTGCTGGACACTTTATTTGCTAAAATATTGACTGGAATTGTGGAGAGTTGCTGCAGATTGATCGGATATAACCCATCCTTCATGAAACCTTTAAGAATTAATTACCTGCTTTGTCTTCATGTCCTTAAGAATAAAACCCCATGGATAAAACAGAAAATAGCAGTTATTATCTCTTGTGAATTCAGATACATATAATAGTTTCTTCTTAATTGCAAGAACCACAAGAACATCATTTAGCTTGAGATTGGTAGTGGGAATAGTAACGTTTCCAGTACCAGTGATAGGCAAGCCCTAACCATTTCCAACCATAATAGAGTCATTTCCAGGATAAGAGATAATACCTTGGACTTCATTTGTGTCGAGCGTCATATGGTGGTTTGCTCTAGTGTCAGAATACCATGTCTCTTCTGCAATTTCACCAATTTTAATTGCAGCAAAGGCCTTGTATTGATCAGCTTCTTCATCAGATGCAAAGCATCCTTCTGCTTTGTGATTAGGTCCCCCACATCGAAAACAAGTGATGCTACCATGTCCACGATTACTGTTATGTGAGATTTGTTTTTGATGAGTCCCAGTAAAGCTTCCATTTTGGCGAGGAAAACGAGTCTCTTTAACTCGTGATGGAGTGTTGTTAGTGGGATTTATCCCAGTGAAGCTGCAATGATTGTGACCACGAGTGCTGGTGTTTATCCATGGCTTTGAGTTTGTGCGGCCACGATTTGTATAAAAAGCCATAGAAGGAGCAGTTGTCTGTGATCCTTGAATTCGAATTTCAAAGTCACGGAGTTTGCCAATAACTCCTTCAAGAGATGGAAAGGTATCTCTAGCATTTAATGCTGCTACTATAGGATCAAATTCAGATCCTAATCCTCAAAGAATACAAATGATGAATTCATCATCATCCATTGGTTTACCTGCACCACAAAGAGACAGAGCCAAAGCTTTTGCTTTGTGTAAATAATCTTCCAGTTAAGAGGTACCTTTTATCAAAGACTATAGTTTGCCTTTGATTTATTGGATGCGATCTCGAATGTGAGTGCCATAAAGTGTCTCTAACACTTGCCATGCATCATGCAAAGATTCACTATTGATGATTTGAGAAAGAAGTCCATCAGATAGTGAACTGTTGATCCATCCAAGGATCAATTGATCTATGCGCAACCACATTGCTGCAGCAGGATTTGTTTGCAACTCACCATTCTCACCAATGGTAGTTGATTCTGGGCAGGGAACTTCATCCTTCACATATCCAAGGAGTTCATAGCCACGTAAAACAGGAATAACCTGTGCTTTCCATAAAAGATAATTGTTTGAAGCCAGCTTGATGGAGATATCAGGCAAATGTGATTTTGGGAGTGTAATCTCAAAAGAAGAAGCAGGGAACATTGTTTGAACTAAAGAAGAAGATGCCATAGTGATAGAAGGCTCTGTTACCATGTAGGAAAGCTGAACTTATATTCATGTATATTGTTTGTGCCTTTAAATAGGCATTTCATACATCACAGGTCATTGATTCTTACTATATATATATATATATATATACATGATTTGATGCAGGAATTATAGAAATCATAAAGTAAATGAAATGAAGAATTATAGCAGGGGATCTCTCAATAGAGTGATGTATGCAGAAGATCCATACAGGATTTCAACACTTGAATCTTGCATGGAATCTCTGCATATATTTTCATATTTTTTTAGCACGGACATCCATATTAATTAAAAAAAAGTATTCTCTATATATATAAAATGTGTTTCACAAATCATCTATCACCTTATTTTTCATTAAATATTATTAGATACATAGATATTACTACTAGGGAGAAAAGTTCAAAAAATTAGAAAACTTTGCTAGCAGTAATTAATATATAAATATTTAAAAGTCAAAATTAATGAAAAAAACTATGATTTCTATTTGATGTCTCGATCTCTTAATTATGTTGTATGATGATTTTACCACCTTCCATAACAAAAGTTGTCTCATCTGGTGGACATCACAGTAAGACTAAAAATTCATTGCGGAAAATTAGAATGGCCATCTAATAATTAAAAAAAATAGAAATTTTGAGAAATAAAACTACTTTTAGAAATTTAAATAAAGAGTTTAGTTATATTTAAGAAAAGAACACCATCATCCTTACTATATTTTTTCTTATAAAAACTCATTTTTACTATGTATTTAAAAAAAATAAAAATTCTAAAATTAAAACTAATGCAAAAGATTTAGAAAAAGAGTTAGTTATCCTTTAAAAAAAATATAGCATTACCTTTACCACATTTTTCTTTAAAAAAATCATTTTTATTATGTATATTTTTTAGATTTGTTTTATTATTATTGCCGTTAATTGTCCTAACATTTTTTAGTTTATTTCTAATTTATTTCTGAGTTTTTTTACATTGATCCTCAAAAATAAAAAAAACACGTTAATTGTTTTTTAAATAAACTTGGCATAGAAGGAATCTTCGAGATATCGGTACTAAAAAAGGGACGAATTAAAAGCTCGATTTTTTAATCCAAGATGAACACCATGCACTCCAGAAATAACAATCTATGCATGCCATATCATAATTTCAAAGGCTATCAGCGATGAGGTAATGCCAACAGAAGGAGTCGTAAGAAAAAACGTACATTCTTGCTATCGTTTCTGACTTTGAAAAAAAGTTCCTTTCTCTCATCAAATTCATCAATTTTCAACATTCTTAGTAATTAAATCAGCTTATATATCACACACAAGAACACTTCTATATTTGCAGATCTAAACTTCCAGCGAAGCAAAGAAACAAAGATTTATTTTTTAAAATAAATTAATACACGTTTCGTTTTTTTTTCCTTTTTTGGCGTATCATGTATCTTAGAAAGAAGTCCATCAAAGAGAAAACGCATCAGGACTAACTTAGCAAAGAATATGACAGAAGAAGAGGAGAAGGAAACGCAAATTAAGATATAGGAAACTCAGCCTTTCACTACTGTCCTAATCACAGACCATGTAAATGCTAGTTTGTTTAATATGCTATGTAATTTGATTACATGTTGTATTATTAAATGCATATAAATATATATTTATTATTATAAAAGCTTAATTTATAATAGTCAAGCCCATCCTCGATAAAATACATGTAGTTGGTAGATTAGATTTTACCTACTAAATGCTTCATATAGTTTTTTGTGATGTTTTAGGAGACATAAGCTTTATTAAAAACTTTTTGTAATGCATTGCAATGCAGTTCAGAAATTATGATTAATGACATTAAAAATTATGATTAATGACATTAAAGAACTTCAAGTAGGTATTCTTTTTAGTTGATCTACTATGTTATACTCATTATGTTTCATGAGCTTGAAGAACTCCATTATATCTTTCTCACTTTTTAGTTTGTTGACTTCATTATTTTTGGCTAACTCTACCACATCCTTCCATTTAGATTTTATTTTCTTCTCTAGCTCTTCAAAAGTAAAACACTTTTCACTTCGAGTTAAACCATCTACTTCAGTACAGATGACAAGGACAAAGTTCTTAATATGGAATGAGTACTTATATATAATAAGGTAAAGCATTGTAAATTTCATTTCTCAAACAAAAAGACTTAGTCAAGATCATTTTTGGTAGACCTCCTACTGTATATTGATACATGCAAACCTCAACCTTCTTGTCTTGCTTATTTACCATCCCAATTTCACAGTTTTTCTTATCACCTTCTATTCTTAGCACACCCAAGGTAATCATTCTTCCCACCTCTCTATAGAAATCTTCACAACAGTCAACATCATGTTCGGAGTACTGTTGATGATAAGTGTAAAACCTCTCTATATCCTTCTTAGGCTATGTTTTGGATGGTGTTCCAAAGATACCCATTTTGCATCAACATGTCATGCAAATATTTAATGGTAACTCTCCAGACTCCTCTTTTTTTCTTATCTTCCTCCAAAACATTGACCTCTTTGCTTCTTAAGGCATGGTTTAGAAATGAATTATAGTTCACTTTAGGAGTTTTCTAAAAAGTTATCCACTTCGTTTTAATAAGTTGGAAGAATTTCCTTTTAAATGCGAAAAACTCTCGATGTTATGTCCACTAATACTAGCATGGTATTCACAAGTTTGATTTGGCTTATAGTAATTTGGGAATGGTGGTTGTAATAAGGCTAATGGAATAGGGGCAATTTGGTCAATATTTAATAGTCTTTAGTACATTTCTTTGAGAGGTACGAGAAAAGGTGATAATTGTTCTTGGTTTTTTTATAAGTTTTTTCATGGGTGATTATCATTTTGGTTGTTTATTGGCTGGTTACTTTGATGATTGGGTTGGTTTATAAGGAAAGGTGTAGAGAAATTTATATTGGTTATAGGTGGGTAGGTGCTTGATAATTGTATGTGTTTTGGTGCCTTTTTCATGGTTACCTCCTCCTTCAACATTGCTTACATTGATCTCTTTTTTCCTCCTAGTAAAACCTTTTTTTATCCAAGAGTCAATGATTTTGCTAGCTCTCACACCCTATTTAATCCTTTCAGCTACAAGTACCATATCAGTAAAGGGTTGGGTCATTATTCCCACAAGGTGCTCTAAATAAAGAGCTTTCAAGGTTAACAGAGAAAAGATTAATCATAACTTTTTCTAACAATAATGAACTCTCTTATGCAGCCTTCTTACACCATTTTTTAGCGTATTCACGTACAAATTCTTGCTCCGTTCTCCATGAACAATAGTTAGATCTATCTAGGGGCAATGTCAATATTAAACTTGTATTGTTTTATAAAACCCTTTACTAAGTTTTTCCACCTTTTAATCTTAGTATTATTTAGCTTCATGTATTAAGCTAGTGCAACATCACTCAAACAGTCTTGAAACAAGTGGATAAACAACTTTTTATCGTGTACTACTTCTATCATTTTATTATAATATGCCCTCGAATGAGTTATCAGGCATTGGCTACTGGTGTATTTTATAAATTATGGTTCTCTAAATTCTTTCAATACCATCACATTAAGAACCAACACATCTTAGTGGTTCTTATAGGTCATACAAATCAACCCCTTTAATTTCTCTCATTCTCTCCTCTAGTGTAACAAGCTTATCATAATTATCCATCTCCACAACTTTTCCTTTATAGGCTTCCTTAACAATTAAGTTTACTATGGGTGGTATCCTCACATGAGGTACTAGAAAATGGGCAGCAAATTGGGTTTCTAATGCTCCTATGTTTTGGGGAGCTGCATACTGTGCAACAATTGTGGGCTGAGTTAATGGTCCCTCTTCTAACCTAGACCTTAGAGCTTGCTCAAGTAGGTTAGTAAGTCTAGCAATGTCATTTTTCATGATTTCTATCTCTTTTTGATTTGAGCCCTTTTCTTATTTTCCATTAATCTTTTTAGACATGAGTATTGTCGGACCTATATTTCAATCTGATTCTATTTGCTTTATTATTACCATGCAAGTCAAATGCATACAATACGTTCATGAATGCAAAATGTTAGAGTGATTATGCAAATGGGTTATTTATTCATTTTAATGCCATAAAGATAGACCAGGTCAAAATTCTTTAAATAAGTTCTAATTGAGGACTCCAAATCCACAAAGACTTTGGCCAACTTGAACAAAATTAAGAAGGTAACCATCGATAATAAAAAGGATACTAAAATACTTTATTGCTTAATAGTAGTTTATTACATTGTTTTTTAACACTAAATTACATCATTCCATGTTTTCAAACCAAGATATTCAACTGCTATATTGATGCAATCCCAAATATGTCCAAAAAATCTCAGAATTTCATCTCTTATCACTGCCTAATCTTCTGTCAAATTCTGAATAGTCTCTCTCATCCTAATTGGGTGGAAATGAGCATTTTTAGCTTGGATATGGTAGCGCATAGTTTCTGAAGCTCACCAACTTGCCTTTTTTTTCTACAACGATCTTATCTCTAGTCAAGATCTATTTGGTGGAAATGAACTTGTTAGCCTGGTTAATTAGAACCCTTCATTGATCATCAAGTCAAGTAGCTATCTCTTTTTATCACTAAAATTGTCGCTTAAGTGTTTTCTTTGTCTGCTCCAATTTTGAAATTTTTTCTTGAGCTTCAGATATTTCTTGAGTGATTTTGTCTATTTCATCATCTCATTCATTCTTGTCCTTTGATTACAAATTAGATTTGTCTTGCAACTTTTGAAAAGCCTGTTGTTGTTGTAGTAACTGGGCCAATAAAGTTTTATGGCTGGCTTTATTGGGGAAGTTAAAAACCAAAGATAGACTTGCCTATGCTCAGTTAGATACTTGTTGCATTTTCTGTTCCCAAACAGATGAGTCTCATACTCACTTATTCTTTGCTTGCACCTGGACATGTGCGTTACGGGGGAAAATAAAATCATGGATACGCATCAATAGGCATATGACTTCCCTTTATAGTGATGTTAGGGGTCTGAAAGCAAGTGGGAAGAGTCTTGAAAATATAATGCGGAGGCTATCTTTAGGCTTGTTGGTTTACTTGATTTGGAAGGAAAGAAACGGGAGGATCTTTGAACACAAGACCACATCAGCAAACCTCCTGTTTCGCCAATTTCAGATCATGTTCTACACTATTTTATATTTTCATGATAAGAACCCTTATGCTTTTAATGGTTGTGAATGAGATGGCTTTGTTATTGGCTTTGGGGTAGTGTTTTTTAGACAGAGGTGTCCCATCGGCTGATGATCAGGTCTGAAATGGCATGCTGTATATGGTTGTTTTTCTTTTCATCCTGGCCTGGTGCTGACATTGCATCTCTTTTCTAGTTCTTTTGGTTGGGGCTCTATGCTTTCTTATGTACCCGTACAAGCTTTATGTTGTGCTTGATGCATATAACCTCTACTGATTGTGCTGGGCTCAATGCAACCCTTGCTTTCTTTGTCATTGCTGGTTGTTGTTGTCTACTTATGCTGCTGTTTTTTATGTCGAGCTCTCCCTTCTTCTTTTGCGTGTTGGTTAGGTTGGGCACCTTCTCATTGAAACGGTTCTCATCCTAACCAATGCTGGCTGACTTTCTTTAGCCTTGCGTGGCCTGTTCAAATAGGGAGTTTGTACCCTAATAGTTTTGGTTGTACATGATTTGGGAGACCTCGTTTTTTGTTTGGCCCTGCTGTAAAGAAAAAGACTACGTCAATAAACCATCTTTCTCATTTCCTACCGCAACCGAGATCTATCCACAAATAGCTAAGTTAAACTTCAACTTTCTCTTATTTGCCCGAAGCTTTTCTAACTCTAGATTCATATCCTCATTGTAGGCAGGCCGTGAGCTACCATTAAGTGTAAGATGTATTGATAGTTCAGTGAAGCCAATGAGTATGGCAATCCGGTTAGGTCTCTTATTAAGCTCTGATCTCTTCTTATATATCTTCCATGGTTTCAACCATGGTCCTTCAATGACCCTCATGTTGTGAGAGTGGATAGCCTTTCCCTCTAGTTTTTTTCCATTTCAGGTAATCTAGAGTTGTTTTCCCATCAACTCTATTAATAGATGCCACTATATTAGAGTGCTTTCATGCTTGGTTAACTGTTTCAATCAATTTTCCAAAAGTCTAAAAATCTTCATAAAAGCCACTTAATTTGATAGTATGAGGTATGAACTATTCAAACCCTAATTATTGTAGAACCATATTAGGGCAGTAATTAATGCAACACCGTGCTCACATCAATGGGACCCACTAATAATCTCTATAGTAAGCCAAATATGTTTGGAAATAAGCATATTGAGTCCTCCAACGAAAAGTAGACTTGCTCAAGCTATGAAACATGAATTCCCAAGTATTCTTTACCCAACTCTTTTAGTGGCTATTCTACAATTTTTTTCATCTTCAAGTACAATTATCATAGAGTCCCAAGCAATCCAGAAATCTTTCATTCCACTAAATGATTAATATTCCATAAAAAAAAAAGCAATTGTAAACAACATCTCAGGTGCCTTTTCCAGTTTTTTTACAATGGTTTAGTGAAGGCAAAGTTTTTGCTAAAACTAATGCGGCTAGATTGATTTTGAGAGTAACCACACTTTTAAACACATTCACAACCTTGAAGTCAGTCATCTCTTTTACCAATGGGAATAAAAGCAAACCATAAATGCCCATTGCTAATATTTTTAAATGGTCTTTATTTTCTTTGTCATGGAGCTTCCTCTTGAATGTAACATCTAAAAGATTTAAATACCACCTTTGACTATTTTCTCATTTGATTGCTTGTTCTTTTGCCTATTTCTTGCCTATCTTAGAAATCCAAACATAGTTAGATGGGGAATGCTCTTTTGGTGTGTAGAAGTACACTTTATCTAACCTTGGACAACTTAACAAATAATCATATTCCTCAAGAGTGGGAGCTATATCCACTATATCAAAAGTAAATAGCTATTTTGTGATCGCACAACAACTTCACAAGTTTTTCCTCTTGCACACTTGTCAAACCTTTTGCTATGATAACAGGAAATGTATTGTTGTCGCCAATGAATACATACTTTAAATTATCGGGCAAAGGTTTCAATTCTAACTTGGATGCTTGTAAAATAGATGCTTGTAAAATAAATGGTAAAAGCTTTTTATGTGAAGTACTAAATCAACAAAGACATTACCATGGGGAATGGTTTGCAAAGCTTGGAAAAACATTGTTGATTCTTGTACATTTTGGGGAACACATATGTGCCTCTCCATCTCTTCTATCTCGGTAAAATCATAGCCATAGCTTAAAGCCACGCTTAATTCGTCCTCACAATTAAAATAAAAAACTTGTTGCACACACTTATCAACTTGGTCATAGCATGTGATAGAATAAACATTGTTGTAAGGATATTTCATTGCATCTTGAAAATTAAATTCAATTTTTTCATCTCCTACCTCCATGGACAAAGTATCCTTACCACAATCAATTTTTGTATTGACAGTTTTCAAGAATGGTCTCCCAAACAATATAGGAGTGTTGTTTGATGAATCACAAGAATCACGTTCCATATCAAGAATATAAAAGTCGCATGGAATAACCAAAACTACAATCTTCTATCACACTAAGTGGATAAACAAAACTACAATCCACAAGTTGTATTACAATGTTAGTTTTAATCAAAGGCTCAAGACTAAGAGAATTATAAACATGTTTAGGCATAACATTAATGAATGCACGCAAATCACATAAGGCCCTTTTAAAACTAGCATTACCAATAACACATGGGATAGTAAACGTACCTAGATCTTTTTTCTTTAAAGATAGATTCTCTTGAACAACAACAGATACAACTTCACCAATACTTAACGTTTCATAACCTTTTAGCTTGTAAGCTCTCTTCGAAGTACACAACTCCTTCAAGAATTTTGTATATTTGGGAATTTGCTTGATAGTTGATGAAAGGAATGTTGAGTTCCATTTTTTAAAAAACTTTTAAAATCTCTTTTTCTTTGTCCTCTTTCTTAGACCTAGAAAAACTCACAAAAAAGGGGGGAATTTTCTTAAAACTAGAATTCATTGAGTTAAGACTTACCTTTGGAGTATTGGTCATTGTTTCAGTTTGTGGAGGAGAAGGATATTGCTTCCTTACACTTGATTCGGTTTCTATCTCCTTTTCTTCCTCCATCTCAATTTGTTTCGATCTTTGCTCTTCAAGTTCTTTCCCATTTCGCAGTGTGATCACATTAACATTCTCTTTTGGATTCAATGTTTGGGAGGGCAATTTTCCATTCATTTGTGCTTCCAATTTCCCTACACTTGAAACTACTTGCTCCATTTGCTTCTCTAAGTTGTGAATACTTGACCTTGTTTCTTGTTGAAAAGACATGACATTTTGTTCAAGGTCACCGTGTTAGAAGCCAAGGTTTTCATCATCTCATGAAGATCAGCACTCCATGAACCCATAACATTGGAATTTGTGAATGCAGGGTGGCTGTATTGCTTGATAATTCTATTGGGACTGAAATCCATGGGGATGGAACTGTCGACCTTGATTGCTTTGTTGAGGCGGGTTCCCATAGCATAAGTTCGGATAATCTCTCCATTCAGGATTGTACGTGTTGGAAAAAGGATCATACTTACGCTGAGGCTGTCCATTGAATGCTCCATCAACTACATTAGCTTGTTCAATGTAATCTTCTTGCATTATTGAGCACATATCCGAAGCATGTCCTTGTAACGAGCATATGCTACAAACTTTCACATGCTGGACATTTCCAAAAGCCAAAGAACGCATAAGAGAAGTAAGATCATTAACTTTATTCTTAATGTTAGAAATACTTTACCCTATTTACTCGTTTGCTTGAGAAATCTCCATGGGTGCCAAATTGTTTCTAGTTGGCTGCCTTATTTAAAATCAATTGGTGTGCAGCCTCGGGTGTCATATCTACCAATGCCCCTCCACTTGTCGCATTAATGATATTGCGGTCAATAGGCATCAATCTGTTATAGAAATATTGAATGAGCAGCTAATCGGGTATCTGATGATGAGGGCATTGAATGCACAGTTGCTCAAATCTTTCCCAATACTCGGAAAGTGTCTCCCTATGAGATTGTTGAATCTTACATATTTCTTTCCTTATGTTGGCAACTCAAGATGCTGGGAAATACTTTTCAAGAAAAATCTTTTTCATGCCATTTCAAGTCCCAATGGAACCTGGGAGAATAGAGAAAAGTCATGCCTTTGCTGCCCCTTTTAAAGAGAAAGGGAAAGCTTTCAACTTAACTTGTTTTTCATCAACTTCGTTCGGTTTCATGCCAACACAAATAAATGCGAACCCTAGCGGAATTTAATGGTATTAGTAACCCCAAGTTCAATCTAACCCAAGTTTGTTGAGATTTGAATGAGCTTATCACAATGGAAGACTTGCTCCAAGGCAACAAGACTATAAACCAACTCGATCACAACGCCTACACCTAGAGACGAGCAAAGGAAGTATAAATTCACAATGAAGAATGGTCAATTCTTTGACGAGTTGAAAGTTCAATCAAGAACCAAGATTGAGCAACCAAAAGTCGGCTACAATGCTGAAAATATCATCAAAAGTCTAACCTAAAATTATTCCTAAAGAGTATTTAAACTCAAAGCCAAAACTCTAGTTTCCCTAATGGGTCTCACATAAACCCAATTTAAATAATAATCAACCCAAGCTAAAACTAGCCCAAACTAATTAAAATAAACAAGTCTAAAACCCAAACAAATTGTCTCCTCTCAAAATAAATAAAGTTTGATAGCCCAACTAATTAAATAAGACAAGTTCATTGTTTTCAACATTCTATCTGGCAACAACAAGGCCCAACTTAAAATGGATGGTTCTATCTCGTCTTAATGAATTAGAAGGCGTGCCATATACCATTGGAAAGGTATGGAAGTCTAGTTTCCAGACCAACTAGAATCACATGAAATTTTGATCTGTAGCTCTAGTTATAACCAAAATAGTAATGAAAGGTCAAACTATCCGAATCTAGTCTTCTTCTCCCAATCCTTCTGTAATGTTCTTGGTTCCACCAACAAACCCCTCTTGAACATGAATTAGATTAATCAAGGCTTGCTCTTTATTATTACCAATCCTCTTGAAGTCCACCTTAGCCAATGTATCTTGAAGAAGTCTATTGAAAGCTTCTTTGAACTTCTTAGCCCCAAGCCTAGTAAATGGACTAACTGGAACCTCCAATAGATCCTTTGATGGTTGGATTGAATCACAAACCATATGGAACTCCTTGAGATGAGTATGAGGATCTTCTCCGACAAGTCCATTGAATATTGGCAGTAAGTGTATAAAACTAGACTTGAGCTCGAAATTGACATTATTGTCAATGTTTATGCACAATGGTTGATTCTCCATGTCAGGAGCAGTAAGCTCCTTGAGTGTCTGTTGTCGTGCAACAACCATGGTGTTGACGCGAACTTCTTTTCGTAACCTAAGTAAAGTGTTTTTAATTTTGAGATCTACCTGCACTTGCCTTTGGTTAGTAGAACATGTTACATGCATAAATTATCAAGAAAACTCAAAAGAAACCAACCACCAACCACTAACCACTAACCACCACCCACACAAGAGATTTAAAAAGTGCAAATTGCCTAAAAACCCTAGAAAAAAGCGGAATTTGGCCTCTATAAGGTGGGGCTAGTGGCCAAACTAGTCTTGTTCAGAACATCGTTTCCCTTCAAGAAACAAAAGGCCAAGACCTAATTCCACCAAAAAATCAGTTTTAAATAGTAATTGTACAATACCACTGCAAACAACACTTTTTGTTTCTTTTTTTTTCAACAAAATAGATAACAATCACAGAAAATAACAATCACATCACAATAATCAATTAAAATCACTTCCCCTGCAACGGCGCCAAAATTTATTGCGATGTCACGGTCACACAAATTAATTACCCTAGCTTAAATAAACAAGATAGTATAGAGCAAGCAAGTGGTCGATCCCATGAGAAAGATTTAGTTTAGATTTTTATGCTATACGATATGCAATTGGGGAAGATTGAGATTATATAGGCTATAGCAAAATAAAACAATCAAGTTAAATTAAATAAATCAGAAAACTATCACGAAAACAAACCGTGGTTTCAAGTAAACATTCACCTATGAAAATCAGAACCGATCATTGAAATCAAATATCAATTTATATTCTAAATCTTTATCTTTTCTTAACATTGGTTAGTTAATAGATACGTTGTATAACTAACCCTAACCAACAAACAATCACAGTGTCCGCACTAGTAATTTAATTTAATGACAACCTTAAGAACTAGATAAATTAATTAATCTAGACAACATAACTGTTCGCGGTTCATGTTTGATTTGTTCAAATGTTCTCCCTAAGATTAATAACATAGATCCACCATAATTATTAAGCTCAGTTGCTTCACAAGTTTATATACCTCATCTCTGATTTTGATATCAAACTTAGCAATAGATTGTTCACAATAATAACTTAGAGTCCGCTCTAGCAATTAAAATAAACAATTATAGGAAAACAAGCATATTCATCATATAAACTAGAAAGAAAAGGTAAAATAAATCTCACAGTTCTTGAAATTTGAAGGTTTTTGTGTCCTTGCAACTAAGAAAAAGAGCTTAGCCTTGCATGTCTATTGAACAACTAATCAAAAAGAAAAAAGAATGCATGATTTCTTGTTTGTGGAGGAAAGGGTGTGTTTTTCTTCTCTTCTAGTCGCCCTTTCTTTCCTTTCTCTCTTTGTTTTTATATCCTATGAAACCCTAATCCCTTTTCTACAAAATAGTCCTTTTCTAAGTAAACAATTTATACTTAAGTGTTTCAATAACTATTTTCCTAAAAAAGGAGAAATACTCTTGCATAAAATTTTCAAGCTTTGACTTTTGACTTAGAGGAGCTAAATTGCTGAAATAAAGACTTGGATGTCGGTTTGGATGCTTTGAGAAGTACTTTGGACTTATTTCTTCACAAAACCTGTATGTTGGTAAAATTCATGTGTCATCTTAGAAAAATCATATCTCTCTCATATGAGCTCATTTTCTACTGACCTTTGATAGGCTGATAAATCTTCGAGTCAGGAATCCAAAAAATTTGAGTTTGTATTAAATGAACTTCTGTAGCTCAAGATATTCAAGTCAAAATGGTCGAAGGTCAACATTGGCAGAATGCAATATTTGTCTTTGAAGGCTGCGATGTCCATGCTTTTTTTTTTTTGTCATATATGTATAAAAAGGTATGGATGTTAGCTTTCTAATGCCATTGGAATCACTTTATTTTGACCTTTAGAGCTCAAGCTCTACCAAAACATCAATCAGAGGTCAAATCTGTCAATTATCTTCAATTTACTTCTTTTTGAATCTTACATCCAAAAGTACCTTCAAAACATAAAACAAAGAATATCAAGACATTTTATATATATAACATAGGAAAAATACTAGGTAAATCTGGATAAAACTATCGAATAATATGGTTGCATTAGTGATTAAGCAATTTCATTATTCTAAATAATTGAAAAGACCGAGTTGTTCCCAGTTAATTTCATAATGACTATTGAACCATGTAGAAAGACCAAATTACCCATAAATTCTAGTTCTTTGATTTTTTATGGGAAGGAAAAAATTGTAATTACATTGTAGTGGTGAATAGTTATCTGGGTTTATGACTGCATTGTTTTTTCCTTTTGTTTTATCTTTTTTTCTTATACCATTACGTTTTAAATATAAACTAGATGAGGGCCCACATTGCACTACGAGTTCACACTTTTGTTCCAGTAAAATGTAGGCAACGATAGAAATCGAAAGTGTGTATATATATCACAACAACCTAGGGAAAACCTTTATCCAAAAGCAGAAAGACGATATTGTTTTATTTTTAGCCAATTAAACATGGAATGGTGAAATAGGGTAAAAAAAGGACAAAGAAACTAGTGTGAGCCTGATTATTACTTAAAAGTGTATTTTTTATCAAGGTTTTATATCATCATTTTGCACTTGAAGTATCAATAACTCCTTAACTAAAACATGTTTTATAATAACAAGTCTGATACCATAAGATACCTTTAATTTATGGTAAATGTTCATCTTAAATACAGGCCTATCACATAAATGAAAGGATTGATTGATGAGTTTAAGTACGGAAATTGAAAGGGCAAAGAGAGGGCCAAACTTAGAAAAGAGATTCTGGTTCAGTCCAAACTGGAACACTGTTTGGTCATTGAGTCATATCTGGAGCTGTAGATCTTGGATTTAGGTCTACCTTATGCCGCATGTCACCCGCGTGGCGTCGACTTAGCGATTCTTCATTTCGTTTGCTTGATTGGTTCTTGGGAGTCGCCACCTAGTATTTAATTGAGGGTTACTAGGAAACCCGGATGTACCGGTCTTGTCAGAGATTCACGGGTAAGGGACTGGTTGTGGTTAGGGAAGGAATTAGCATCCTTAACGCACCCTACCTGAGGTAAGCTGCTTCGTGACTTTGATGTGTTGAAGAAGTTTTAAAAATTTTGTCTTTTCATCGGATATTATAAATACAACTTACGTGTAAGTTCATAATTCTTGATCATGATCAAATCAAAATATTAAATTCTTCTTTATTCTTTGCAATTTTATCATAACAAAAAAAAAACATCTATAAAACAAATACAAACACATACACTTTTACTATATTTTTTCTTTTTCTTTTTCTTTTTTTTTACATCCACAATACAAAATACAAATTCAAAACAACTAAACAAAAATTACATTAAAATAACAATAATAGCCCCAAAACAATCTGGAATTTACAAGGAACATCTTCTGCACCACCGAAGCAGGTGTCGGGCGAGGCTTCCGGAGCTGCAAGACAATGGCGAAGCGTCTTCTCCACGCGCCGCCATCGCTGGCGGCGCGTGAGCCCACGAGCGACTACGGCGCGTGAAAAATAGCGGAAGCAGGTGGATCTGGCTCAGCTTCTTCTCCTCTTCCTTTCCCTACCGGCGGTGACACTCACCGTCACCTGCAAAAGAAGAAAAACACATGCAGTCTGTTTTATTTGGGTCTTTTCTCCTTTCCGGATATGTTCTTGGTCCTCCCCTTTCTTAGATCTCTTTCACTTCTGTTCTCGCATTTTCTCGGTCCACTTGATTTTGGATAGTGGCAGAACTGGCGGTTGTGGAAGGATTGTTGGAGGCCGAAGACCGGAGCTGCGGGTGCAGCCGTGTGTGGGAGACGGCTCGTGGTGTGTTGCTGGAGGCCGGCTTGTGGCCGATGTGGATGGCGCCGATGGGTGATGGTGTGGACGGCGCCGATGGCTCGTGGGCGTGCTTTGGGATGGTCTTCACTCCTGTCGGTGGTAGCGGTGGTTGGCTTTTACTGCCATTGTCCGGCTGTAGAGGGAAAGGCCGGTCTGTGTGCAGCCGAGAGAGGGAAGGGAGAGCAAGAGGGGTGAAGATCTATTTGGGGGGAAGGTCTTGGTCGGGCGTCTGTTATGAGCGGCTAGAGGAGTTAAATGGGGCGGCTTTGGTGTAGGTTGAAGACGAGGTTGGCTGTGGAGGCGACTGGTTTGGCCAAGGAAAGGGGAGGCGGCTCTGGTTTGCCTTGGTCGAGAGCAAGGGAGGAGCAGATGGTGGAACCGGCTGGGAGAGAGAGGAGAAAAAAATAAATCCCTAAGGGTGGGCGGCGGCTCTGCTTGGTAGAGATAGGTTTAGGTTTAGGGTTTTGTTTGTGTTGTGTCCTAAAAGTGTAAAATTGCCCTCCCCTCTTGTGTGTGTTGTGGAGACCAGTATTTATAGGTAAAAATATTGCTAGGTTTCCAACTTGATCCCTCAACTTTTTTTTTTGTAGATTTGATTTTTCTTATTTTTTTGGATTTTCCTTATCAATATCGACTCGAATGAGGAAAATCGGTGATTTTAAAAATAATGCATTAAAAGTCAAACGCGTTCCCAAGATCTTTGAAAATTTAAATTCTTTTGAGATGATGATGAAAATGCTAAAAACAATGCAAATATATTAAAAAACATATTTTTTTTAGATTTTTGTTGGTTTTCGTTATTTTTGGATATTTTGAAAATTTTATCAAAACATGGGTCAAAAATTGGGTAGCAACAAATGCCCCCTCTTTACAATGCTTACGAAGCAAAAACATCATCAATGTCTTATATAATAAGCTTGTAAAGAAAAAGAAAAAGAAAATGATTTTATTATCTTGGGTGACCTACCCCTTTTGAAGAAAATTGGTCTCCTTTCACGGGCGACCTACCCACACACCCACTGGTCTACTTTCATGGGCGACCTGCCCACACATTCACATTGGTCTATTTTCACGGGCGACCTACCCACAAATGTTCATCCTGGTCTATTTTCAAGGGCGTCCAGCCCACACATTCATACTGGTCTATTTTCAAGAGCGACCTGCCCACACATGGTCATCGTGGTCTATTTTCAGGGGCGACCGACCCACACACTGGTCTATTTTCAGGGGCGACCTGCCCACACATGCTCATCCTGGTCTATTTTCAGGGGCGACCGGCCCACACCCTCACACTTGGTCTATTTTCGGGGTGACATGCTCACACTTCATCCTGGTCTATTTTCAGGGGCAACCAGCCCATACATGTTCATCGTGGTCTATTTTCAGGGGCGACCAGCCCACACACTCACACTGGTCTATTTTCATGGGCGACCGGCCCACACACTCACACGGTCTATTTTCATGGGTGACCTGCCTTCACACTCATATTGGTCTATTTTCACGGGCGACCTACCCACAAATGTTCATCCTGGTCTATTTTCAAGGGCGTCCAGCCCACACATTCATACTGGTCTATTTTCAAGAGCGACCTGCCCACACATGGTCATCGTGGTCTATTTTCGGGGCGACCCACCCACACACTAGTCTATTTTCGGGGCGACCCGCCCACACATGCTCATCCTGGTCTATTTTTAGGGGCGACCGGCCCACACCCTCACACTGGTCTATTTTCAAGGGTGACATGCTCACACTTCATCCTGGTCTATTTTCAGGGGCAACCAGCCCATACATGTTCATCGTGGTCTATTTTCAGGGGCGACCAGCCCACACACTCACACCTGGTCTATTTTCATGGGCGACCGGCCCACACACTCACACGGTCTATTTTCATGGGCGACCTGCCTTCACACTCATATTGGTCTATTTTCACGGGCGACCTACCCACAAATGTTCATCCTGGTCTATTTTCAAGGGCGTCCACCCCACACATTCATACTTGGTCTATTTTCAAGAGCGACCCGCCCACACATGGTCATCGTGGTCTATTTTCGGGGCGACCGACCCACACACTGGTCTATTTTCGGGGCGACCCGCCCACACATGCTCATCCCGGTCTATTTTCGGGGGCGACCGGCCCACACCCTCACACCGGTCTATTTTCGGGGGTGACATGCTCACACTTCATCCTGGTCTATTTTCGGGGGCAACCAGCCCATACATGTTCATCATGGTCTATTTTCAGGGGCGACCAGCCCACACACTCACACTGGTCTATTTTCATGGGCGACCGGCCCACACACTCACACGGTCTATTTTCATGGGCGACCTGCCTTCACACTCATATTGGTCTATTTTCACGGGCGACCTACCCACAAATGTTCATCCTGGTCTATTTTCAAGGGCGTCCAGCCCCACACATTCATACTGGTCTATTTTCAAGAGCGACCCCCACACATGGTCATCGTGGTCTATTTTCGGGCGACCCACCCACACACTAGTCTATTTTCGGGGCGACCTGCCCACACATGCTCATCCTGGTCTATTTTTAGGGGCGACCGGCCCACACCCTCACACTGGTCTATTTTCAGGGGTGACATGCTCACACTTCATCCTGGTCTATTTTCAGGGGCAACCAGCCCATACATGTTCATCGTGGTCTATTTTCAGGGGCGACCAGCCCACACACTCACACTAGTCTATTTTCATGGGCGACCGCCCCACACACTCACACGGTCTATTTTCATGGGCGACCCGCCTTCACACTCATATTGGTCTATTTTCACGGGCGACCTACCCACAAATGTTCATCCTGGTCTATTTTCAGGGGCGACCGACCCACACCCTCACACTGGTCCTTTTCAGGGGCAACCTGCCCACACTTCATCCTGATCTATTTTCAAGGGCGACCAGCCCACACATGTTCATCGTGGTCTATTTTCGGGGGCGACCAGCCCACACATGTTCATCGTGGTCTATTTTCAGGGGCGACCATCCCACACACTCACACTGGTCTATTTTCAGGGGCGACCGGCCCACACACTCACACGATCTATTTTCATGGGCGACCTGCCTTCACACTCACATTGGTCTATTTTCACGGGCGACCTACCCATAAATGTTCATCCTGGTCTATTTTCAAGGGCGACCGTCCCACACACTCACACTGGTCTATTTTCACGGGCGACCTGCCCATATATACTCACTTTGGTCTATTTTCAAAGGCGACCTGCCCTATTGATTGGGTTTACCTAAGATCTCATCTGGCAATCTAGAACTAAAATATGTGTTCTTCCTGTTGGCAAGGTTTGAATTGGCAAAATTTGTGTCCCTCACACTCATATTGGTCTTATTTTTTTTTGAAAATTTCCTAATGGTAGGGTTCTTCTCATTTTTCTTTCTCGTTCCGTGGGTCACAACAATGATTCTCTTTTATTATCAGCTCAATGATTATTTTTTCTCTCTTTTTTTTCCTTTTCTTTTCTTTTGTTTTTTTTTTCAATCTTACTGGACTTTTTTTTTAGGATTTTCCTGTAACAAATAAAAATATGTGTGCAATGCATGCATACTTACCTGATTTGAAATATAAGTCCCCCCCTATTTGATGTTCCATCGTCATAGGGTGCCTTTGTTTGCTAACCAAAGCCTTCTTTGCTCTTCCCATGTACTGGCCCATTGATGTGCTAATCATCCACTCCACTTTAAATGCAGCGCCTATCCTAGGTTATCTTCGATGAGTACTGGTTTCACTGTTTATCAAGCTTGACAATGTCCCCCAAGTGTGGTGTTGCTTAATTCATCATGAAGGAGCTTAACAAATCATTCATCTCCTGGATTCTCTCGAGAATCGTTCTTTGGTTAGCTATGTGAATCCTACCAGCACTCATCAAGATTGTCAATCAGTCATGAACTTGCCTTCGTTGAAACATACCATTCAAGTATATATGGTCACCATCCTTCATGGAACTGCCAAGTCATCCAGACATGGATCTTATACTTTGCAGTAAAAGGCTCATTGTTGTAAGCTTATTGTTCTTCTCCATGGTTCTTCTCAGCTCGTCAAATCAGATCGTGAACAAAATGTATTGGCATCATCAATGATGTTCATTTTATCACCCATATTCATGTGGTGAAGTGCACCTTTGATCTTCAAAACAAATGGTCTCACAGTCAGTCCCGATGGTGTGCATCTTGTCAACATTCATTTACATTTAGTCGTGTGTCCACATCGGTCGATAACCATGTTTAAGAGGTTAAACCCGAGATAAAGATGTCCTTCAAGTGCAGCGAAGACTCTCATTTGCTGCTAGAGTTCACTAGATGTTGACTATCTTTGAATAATATTGCCCCCAGTGTGATCTGAATGTGCTTGTTCATTGATTATCTTTCTTTGAGCCACATTGTCCTTCGATCACCGATTCTTTATTTAATCATCTTTCTTTGCCTCCCAGCTTAGCTGAATACTGTATGTTTTCCTTCTCAGAGTCCACTGTATTGCCCCAAGGTGTCTCAACTTTTCAAGGAGTATTGAGAAGAGTTGATGTCATTTCTATCGAGGATTTCGCAGACTCATCGATGTTCTTATTTGTTTGACAATCTTTCTTGTTCTGGAATCAAATCTCATATTTCAAAGGTCATGTCTATTCAAGTCTAATTGTTGAAATGAAATCGAGAGATATCGTTTTGGAAAAGATCTTTTAAAAATCAAGCTTTTTGGTCAAAGACCCAACACACGTCATTCAATGTAGTCCTTTGATTGTCTTATATTTTGAAAATAGAAATCGACCCGTTGTAAGATTAAAATGGCCTTTCCCATGGTTCTTTGTGTCCGCTTTAAACTCTGATTTTGGGTATATCTTTTTGATGGTCTATGATGAGGTGAAATTTTTGTGAATTTCAAAAACAAGATGCTCAGGTTTTATCAAGAAAGGTTATTTCTTTTCTTAGCATTTATTTTACCAACATGCATAATGCATAAAAACCAGTAGCTTAATTCATGAAGTCACGACCCTTATAGAAAAGCTCTTCCGGTTTTGAGAGCGTCATTTATCGGTTCAGATTGCTTACTTGATCAAAAAGGGCTTTTAAAAGTACGTAATGCAGGCTATGGTTCATAGATATGAAAGAAAGGGAAATTCACAAGCTCCAAAAGGTGTTTGAGGGTTTCAAAGACTTAGGATCAACATCAACTATTCATCAATTCTCTTTCTCTTATTGTCTTTATAGGGAAAGTGACATATAACCTTGTTAACCTCAAAGATCAGAATTCTCTTAACATAGGTCATAAAGCAAATCCAACTTCTTCCTTGATGAATAACCAATCTACTCATTAGAGGCTTTATCATTGATACCAAAAGACAATGTTTGTAACTCGGTATTTTTTTTTCTGATATTGACTTTTGGCGCATGCTGTGTCTTTCCTTGATTGAAACCTCTTTTGCTCTTTCTAAACTTGATAGGCATTCTTAATCTTTGCCTTGCCTTTAAGTGTTGGCAATTTCCACTCTTTTTTTTTTTTAGCCTTCCTCAATGTAACATCCCCTATTTTTGGGATAAAACAACAATCTCATGTCAATAGAAAAACAGAGTAGTTAAATTTATTTTTTTGTATATACATATTCATGGTCTTCGTATTAACATCTACCGGAATTTCGACGGAGTCCCCCCTATACCGGAAGGTCCCAAGTTACCGACATGTAACCTGTTTACACTTCTAACAGTTCATATCTCATAACTTAATTCCCGACCCAATCATCCTGGGTTTCAATTCCACAATTATACTCACACCTATCAACCATAATATTTATGATATGCATTATATAACAAAAATATCATTATGGATGGATAATTTAAATAAATATAGATACATAGACATGAAATATGGTTATATAAACTACAGCGTTAAATTCATCCAATCAAGTTTAAACATTTATTATACAAATTAAGTTATACAAACATTTTCATGTTTACAAAATACAAGGGTATACTCCCTAGAACCTAGATTTCAAAAAGGGAACATAAGCTAGGATCTACTCCTGTCGTGCATGCGATGATCCTGAAACAAAATACATATTATTGCAAGGTGAATATCACAATAAATATAACAATATGAATATCTAATAATTTCAACAGGTAACATGCATTCATATTTCATTTACTTCTCCCTTCTAGTTTTTTTTTAATTAAAATCTCTTTCTTATTCAAACTATTAATAACCGTTCCCTCTACCACTATCAACCTTCATTCCAGACCTTATAAGATCAACATGATTACTTTTGCTTATCACATTACCGATACCAATTTCACCGGTATCGTCATCACCACCCCATAGGAGTCGATATAAGGCGATCCCTTTACCCGGATCCTAACATACACTAAATGTATGTTTGGCCAATACATGGTGATCCCCTTACCGGGATCCTAACATACACCGAATGTATGTTAGCCAATATGTGGAGATCCCCTTACCCAGGATCCTAACATACACTAAATGTATGCTAGTCCATTCGTGACGATCCCCTTACCGGGATCCTAACATACACTAAATGTATGCTAGCCAATACAGGGTGATCCCCTTACCCAGGATCCTAATATACACTCAATGTATGCTAGTTTATGCCTCAAATCACACTTCTCATATTTTCTTTGTCAGTGATAATTTCATCACTTGACAATTCACATAACAACTTTTCACCTTGAATACACATACATTCGCTAATTCACATTTCACATCAAAAATATATTAAATCATGGAATTTAACTAGAAAGCATAGGTGTGAATCACCTACCCGCAATAGAAGCTCGCTCGTGCTCCCCGCCGTTGTTTGCACCATGTCTCGTGGTCCCTCCCGCAAATCACGAGGTTTATCTCATAAATTTTCCTCACTCAAGGATATGTTTTATAATAACCATATCAATAACCAATAAGTCTTTCTTTCAGTCATTTCTTAGTACTTTATGTATTTATCATTTAAATCATTATTACTGTCATTCTTTGTCCAATCCTAGTTGTCATTCCTTTCTTTATATTTGGACTATCACTGTCCAACCGTCTATCGTCTCGTTTTTGAACTGTTACTGTCGACCTCTCCTCATATTTTTAACTATATCTGGAGTTATAGAACTCCAATTCAAGCGTAATTTATGGCGTTGGAAAGGTAAGACATGAGGCTACAAGTTGTATGTTTTGAGAAGAACCCAGTTCTGTCTCTAAGATAGTCAAAATCGCTCATTAACAAACACTTGACCGTTCTTGTCCAACTGTTATCTGTCCATTTTTGAACTGTTACTTGTCGACCTCTCCTCAGATTTTTAACTATATCTGGAGTTATAGAACTCCGATTCAAGCGACATTTGTGGCGTTGGAAAGGTAAGACATGAGGCTACAAGTTCTATGTTTTGAGAAGAACCCAGTTCTGCCCCTAAGATATTCAAAATCGCTCATTAACAAACACTTGGACTGTTACTGTCCAACTGTTACTGTCCATTTTTGAACTGTTACTGTCGACCTCTCCTCAGATTTTTAACTATATCTGGAGTTATAGAACTCCAATTCAAGCGCAATTTGTGGCGTTGGAAAGGTAAGACATGAGGCTACAAGTTCTATGTTTTGAGAAGAACCCAGTTCTGCCTCTAAGATAGTCCAAATCGCTCATTAACAAACACTTGGACTGTTATTGTCCAACTGTTACTGTCCATTTTTGAACTGTTATCTTGTCGACTTCTCCTCAGATTTTTAACTATATCTAGAGTTATAGAACTCTGATTCAAGCAAAATTTATGGTGTTGGAAAGGTAAGACATGAGGCTACAAGTTCTATGTTTTGAGAAGAACCCAGTTCTGCCTCGAAGGTAGTCAAAATCGCTCATTAACAAACACTTGGACTATTACTGTCCATTTTTGAACTGTTACTGTCTGACCTCTCTTCAGATTTTTAACTATATCTAGAGTTATAGAACTCCGATTCAAGCGAAATTTATGGCGTTGGAAAAGTAAGACATGAGGCAACAAGTTCTATGTTTTGAGAAGAACCCAGTTCTGCCTCTAAGGTAGTCAAAATCGCTCACTAACAAACACTTGGACTTCGTTATCGTCCATTTTTGAACTGTTACCAGTCTTGTCAGAGATTCACGGGTAAGGGACTGGTTGTAGTTAGGGAAGGTATTAGTATCCCTAACACACCCAACCTGAGGTAAGCTGCTTCGTGACTTTGATGTGTTAAAGAAGTTTTAAAAAATTTGTCTTTTCATCGGATATTAGAAATACGACTTACGTATAAGTTCATAATTCTTGACCGTGATCAAATCAAAATATTAAATTCTTCTTTATTCTTTGCAATTTTATCATAACTAAAAAAAAATCCATAAAACAAATATAAACACACATGCACTTTCACTATATTTTTTCTTTTTTTTTAATACATCCACAATACAAAATACAAATTCAAAACAACTAAACAAAAATTACATTAAAATAACAATAATACCCCAAAACAATATGGAATTTACAAGGAACACCTTCTGCACCACCGGAACAGTGTCAGGCAGGCTTCCGGAGCTGTAAGACAGTGGCGGCGCATCTTCTCCACGCGCCGCCATCGCTGGCGGCGCGTGAGCCCACGAGCGACGGCGGCGGGTGAAAAATAGCGGAAGCGGGTGGATCTAGCTCAGCTTCTTCTCCTCTTCCTTTCCCTACTGGCACTGACACTCACCGTCACCTGCAAAAGAAGAAAAACACATGCAGTCAATTTTATTTGGGTCTTTTCTCCTTTCCAGATCTGTTCTTGGTCCTCCTCTTTCTCAGATCTCTTTCACTCCTGTTCTTGCATTTTCTCGGTCCACTTGATTTCGGCTGGCAGCAGAACTGGCGGTTGTGGAAGGATTGTTGGAGGCCGGAGCTATGGGTGCAGCCGTGCGTGAGGGACGACTCTGTGGTTTGCTGCTGGAGGCTGGCCTGTGGCCAGATGTGGACGACGCTGATGGCTGACGGTGTGGACGGCGCTGATGGCTATGTGGGCGTCTTGCTGGATGGTCTTCACTCCCGTCGGTGGTAGCGGTGTTTGGCTTTTGCTGCCATTGTCCGACTCAGAGGGA
The DNA here is from genome assembly GCA_019202695.1 of Populus x sibirica. Taxonomy (NCBI): domain Eukaryota; kingdom Viridiplantae; phylum Streptophyta; class Magnoliopsida; order Malpighiales; family Salicaceae; genus Populus; species Populus x sibirica. Next base: position 15,278 of record JAGMVL010002359.1, on the reverse strand, counting down.
AAGGCCGGTCTGTGTGCAGCCGAGAGAGGGAAGGGAGAGCAAGAGGGGTGAAGATCTGTTTGGGGGGAAGGTCTTGGCCGGGCGTCTGTTGTGAGCGGCTGGAGGAGGTAAATGGGGCGGCTTTGCTGTAGGTTGAAGACGAGGTTGGCTATGGAGGAGACGGGTTTGGCCAAGGAAAGGGGAGGCGACTCTGGTTAACATAAGTTATAATCATTAATGCCTAACAACATTTACAAGTATTAGCATTATTCGAATGAGATAACTAATGTAATCATGTTAACAATTTATAATCCGATTGGAACCTTCTTTGTATGTGGTTTCCAGTTGAGTAATAAAAAGAGTTTTATACTATACTTGTTTGAAATACCATTAGTGGATCCTCTAACCTTGACAATTATTTTATCCTTGTTTAATCCTTACATCAATATCACATCTCAAAGCTCTCTTTAACTTCTTGTTGTTGTTGTTGTTGTTGTTGTTGTTATTTATAATTTATATAGTTAACCTCTTTGTGGTTCGACCCCGGTCTTGCCGGGTTATTTATTACTTCGACACTCCTGCACTTGGGAGAAGACATCAATCCCCGGGGAGGTAAATTCTTGTACAAATTATAGTATTTATTTTATTTTCTCTTTTCACTTTTCATTTTATCTAACTTTTGTTTCTTTTCTTTTGTTTTGTTTCTTTTTCTTTTCTTTTCTTCCTTTTATTCTCTTTCTACACATGCATGAGAGTTTGGTCACGTACATTAAGTGGTAGACTTTGTAGGGTATCCTCATCCTTTTCAGAAAATACGGCCGAAGAAGATAATCAGTCACTTCATAATGAGAATAATGAGAATAATCGTGTGAGAACACTTAGAGACCACATGAATTCCACAAGAACAAGTGCACCCTCATGCATAGTTTTTCCTCCTGATGCATCTCATTTTAATTTTAAGTCAGGCATTATTCAACTTTTACCTTCTTTTCATGGCTTAGATTTAGAAAATCCATACTTGCATTTAAAGGAATTTGAGGAGGTCTGTAACACCTATAATGACTCAAATTGTAGCATGAACACCATCAGGTTAAAGCTTTTTCCTTTTTCATTAAAAGATAAAGCTAAAACATGGTTACAAAATTTGAGACCTGGATCCATTCGTGCTTGGGATGAAATGCAACAACAATTTTTAAAGAAGTTTTTTTCCATCTCACAGAACAAACTCTTTCAAAAGACAAATCATCATTTTCACTCAAAAACCAGGAGAAACATTTTACCAATCTTGGGATAGGTATCGAGACTTGTTTAATACTTGCCCTCATCATGGTTTGAAACATGGAGATTGATTTTATATTTTTATGAAGGGTTAACTCCTAGAGATAGGAAAATGGTTGAATTGATGTGCAATGGAACTTTTAAGGATAAAAACCCTAATGAAGCAATGGAGTACCTAGACTTGCTAGCTGAAAATGCTCAAAATTAGGACACTACAGGCACTTATGAGGCATCAAGTAAAACCCAACCTCATACATCTAGTGGAGGTATGTACAACCTTAGGGAAGATCATGACCTTAAGCCAAGTCTGCATCTTTAGCTAGAAAAATCGAAGCACTAGAATTGAAAAAAAGTGGTCAATTAAAATCTGTTCAAGACATTGTGTGTCAAATCTGTGAAACTAATGAACATTCAACCAATGACTGTCCAACTTTGCCTTCTTTTAAGGAATGTCTCCATGAACAAGCCCATGCTTTAAACATTTTCCAAGGCACAATCATAACCCATACTCGCAAACATACAACCCTGGTTGGAGAGATCACCCAAATTTCAATTGGAAGAGTGATAACAATAATGCACAAACTTCACGACCACCATTTCAAGCGAGACCATAATTTCCAAAATTCTCATGGATATGCACCTCCTTATGCTCCACCTCCTAGAAGAAATCTTGAGGAAACATTACATGCATTCATTGAAAAGCAAGAGACAATCAACACTCAACTTGCTCAAAGCATGACAGATTTTAAAGATACTCTTGCAAAATTGACATCTCGCTCTCGGTTTTCAAGAGAAAGGTAAGTTTCCATATCAACCACAACAAAATCCAAAGGGGCAATACAATGCAAATGCAAGTAGTTCTGGAAGCCAACACATGGATCAAGTCAAATCAGTCATCACTCTTCGCAGCGGTAAGGTTATTGAAAAACCCATTCTTGAACCTTGTAAGAAAGATGATAAGTCAATCTCTGAGGGTAAGGAAGGGGTTGAATCTGAACATTGTAAAGAAAAGACTGATTCTTCGCCAGCACTTCCATTTCCTCATGCCATGACCAAACAAAGGAAAGTCAATCACAACTCTGAAATCTTTGAAACTTTCAAGCAGGTAAGGATCAATATATCTTTGTTGGATGCTATTAAACAGGTATCTTCTTATGCTAAATTTTTGAAAGATTTGTGCACTATGAAGAGAAAACTGAATGTGAAAAAGAAAGCCTTTTTAGCCGAACAAGTAAATGCCATTCTTCAGAACAATAATGCTTTAAAATATAAAGACCATGGTTGTCCTATAATTTCTTGCTTTATTGGAGAACATAAAATTGAAAGAGCCTTACTTGATCTTGGAGCTAGTGTGAATTTACTTCCATATTTGGTTTTTTAAAGTCTTAATCTAGGTGAGTTAAAACCAACTTCTGTAACTCTTTTACTTGTCGATAGATCTGTAAAAGTGCTTAGAGGAATAGTTGAAGATGTGTTAGTACAAGTTGATAAATTTATTTATCTTGTGGATTTTATTGTCTTGGACACACAACCTGTTGAAGCATGTAATTCATTTCCTGTTATTTTAGGATGTCCGTTTCTTGCAACTTCTAATGCATTGATTAATTGTAGGAATGGACTGATGAAGCTATCTTTTGGAAACATGACATTGGAGATGAATATTTTCAAAATTTGCAAGCAACCTGGAGATGATAATGATTTACAAGAGTAGATTTTATTGAAGAATTAGTTTATGATCAACTTGAATCTACTTTGAGTAAAATTGAGTTGGATGAATCTAAAGATTTGCAAATGATTTATTCCGAGGAAGAAATCATGGATGAAAAAGGCACCGAAAATGTTGATGCGGATCTTTTGTCAAGAGTGACAACAGATTCGACATCCGACATCATACCAATCGATGATTACTTTCCTAACAAATCCTTACTTTCTCTTAGTTCAATGCCTTGGTTTGCTAAAAATATCAATTTTCTTGCTTCAGGATTTTTGCTAGCTCACTAGAGTACCGAAGACAAAAGAAAGTTTTTGAGCGACGTGCAAAACTTTTTATTGGGATGACCCTTACTTATTCAAATGTTGTCCTGATCAAATATTTCAAAGATGCATTCCTGACAATGAGGTAAGTAGTGTCATTAAACTTCGTCATTCTGAGGCATGTGGGAGTCATTTCTCGTCAAAAAAGACGACTGCAAAAATCTTACAATGTGGATTTTATTGGCCCACCATGTTCAAAGACACACATGTGTTTTGCAAAGCTTGTGAAAATTGTCAAAAGTCAGGATTTATTTCAAAACATAAGGAATCTTTAGATAATCTTCTATTGACTTTTGAGACATATCCTGGTGGAGATGTGCATTGTGCATTTCAGGATTTATGGCCACAATTCCATAAAGAACATGCTCGACATAGTCTTGGGAATTTGACTAAAAAGACCCTGTTTGTCAGTTTTTAAGAAAACTGGATCGGAAGCCTATCCCCGACCCATAGAGGGCGTTTAAGCCGTTCTTGGACGTAAAACCAAGGGAAGATGTGAGCCACAATCACAACTACCTGTACATACATATGCTTTTTCAAAATAAATAAATAAATAAATAATGAGAGTGAGAGAGAGAGTGAGACTCCAGCTGGCCTCCATATAGGTGGTATGATTGCATTTTCAATTTCTCATCTATAAAATCTTCTCTTCCTTCCCTTCAATTCTACTCAACCCATACATTCAACAAATATAGAAGTGTGTAGAAATGGCAGATTCCTCAAGTCATCATATAAGAAATATTTGTGTTTTCGGTGGATCCAGTCCTGGAAAAGAAAAGGAGTTTTTAGAATCAGCAAATCATCTTAGTCAAGTACTAGCTAAGAGAAAGATTCATTTAGTGTATGGAGGAGGCAGCCTTGGGTTAATGGGGGGTGTGTCAATAGCTGCATTTTTAGGAGGTAGTCAAGTTTTGGGGGTCGTCCCTAAAGCTTTAGCAAAAGGGGACATCATTGGAAAAACAATTGGAGAGGAACTACAGGTCTCCACAATGTCTGATCGATTGAATGCAATGTTTAACCATGTTGACGCCTTCATTGCCTTACTAGGTGGTTTGGGCACATTGGAAGAGATCTTTCATATTTCCTCTTGGGCCCAACCGCACATTCACCATAAACCTATAGGTCTGTTAAATGTTAATGGTTTTTATGATAATTTGTTGTCTTTTCTTGATCAAGCTTTGGAATAGGAATTTCTAACATCTTTAGCACGACAAATCATAATCTCTGCTGCTACTGCTGAACAATTGATTAACCAACTACAATCTTTCATCCCTGTAATTGATCCTTCCATAAGTCGCATAAATTGGTCAACTAAGGAAAGCCGTAAAAAGCTTAGATTGGATTTGTGCCTTCATTTGTGAATCCTTGTGTCTTTTGGTTTTATTAATAGCATATTATTTTGTTTTGTTATTTCTTATATTTGTTTAAGTGTGTTTCAGGTTTGTCGGTGTTCGTTGTTTCGGGTGATGTCTTCTATACTCTATTTTTTCTACCTTATGACATTGAGGACAATGTCTCGTTCTGGTTGGGGGGAGAGGGTAGTAGTTGACATTAAAAAAAAAACCTAACTTACTAACTATTTTTGCTATTATTAAAACCATTTGACAAACTGTTATTAGGATGGCAGAGTAAGGAGGAATTTTATTGACTCTTGAGACGCATCTTAGTAAATAGTCTTATCAAGACCAATCAGAATACTTCTTGAAATATTTAGGTTTACAAACTCTCGCATTGTTATCACTTGATTCTGCTCATATACTCATTTAACAAGTATTCTTAAACCTTCATTTTCACACACACACACACTCTAACATATGATTGTGGGTTGCACATTGGATTATTACATTATTTATGTTCTTTTGTTAAAGGTAACAACTAAGGGAAATGGATAGTATATAATTTGCAAAAAAAAACAACAAATTGATGATATTGATGATAATAAAAACGTAGATAAGTTTAGTTCCGTAGCCTCCCTAACCTAAGCAATTAAGCCTGAAGGGGTGTTTTAACACCTAATACCCTAAAGTCGACTGACTTGAGAGTTATTGGCCCAAAGCTTGTTACATGGGTTAAGGAGAAAAGTTTAAGGGAATCAAACATTGCACTATCTACGTATCAGTATCTGCAACCCGAGTTACTAAGCTCGTAGGGGTGTCTCAACACCTAATGCCCTAAGACCAACTGGTCTAGGAGTCATTAGCCGAAAGCTCGTTACATAGGTTAAAGATGCATTGTGTTTTAAGTTATATGTATATATATTATAAAAAAAAAAAATAAGAAAAAGATAATAATTCCATCCCAAGGAAGTTAACCTTAAACATTAGAACAAAAATTTTGTTTTCTTCCAAGAAAAGCCCCATCATCTATGTTTTCATACATTGATCACATAAAAAGGAAGGTTTATTAATATTTTGTTTAAGAGGTATTGAGCAGATATATAAATTTAATGAGAGTTTGTTTATCTGGATAGATTAATGGAAGTTGAATGATGAATGCCTTGCTTTGTGGAATTTGCAAATAGTTTTTCTATTTTAATGCTTTGATTACTAGGGACTAGTAATAAGCTGGTTGAGGGGTGTGATTAGTACTTAAAAGTGATTTTTATCAAGGTTATATATCATCATTTTGTACTTGAAGTATCAATAACTCCTTAACCAAAGCATGTTTTATAATATCAAGTCTGATACCATAAGATACCTTTAATTTATGGTAAATATTCATCTTAAATGCAGGCCTATTACATAAATAAAAGGATTGATTGATGAGTTTAAGTACGGAAATTGAAAGGGCAAAGAGAGGGCCAAACTTAGAAAAGAGATTCTGGTTCAGTCTAAACTGGAACACTGTTTGGTCATTGAGTCATATCTGGAGCTGTAGATCTTGGATTTAGGTCTGCCTTATATGGATGGAAAGCTAAGACATAGGCCTAAAACTTTCATGGGGAGTCCAAGATTTAAAAAGGCCATTTTCAAGTCCAAATTATAGCAACAACAGAGAAGTCTGAATCTGTCCCCGGCCCCGACCTTGTTCAATGTTCAGCCCATATCTCAAGTTCTATAAGTCCAAATGACCTCAACATTTTTTTCCTGGAAAGCTGAGACAATTTCCTAGAACTTTCACGATTTAAGTCTGTTCAAATTATGATGTTATCAATGAGGTTTTTGGCAGACAAGAAGATAAGGATTGTTACCAAGTCAAGATATGGCCACCCACTCAACAATTAGTCAACAAATCAATAGTTCCGAATTTTAGCCTATAAAAGGACGCATTTGCCATGTATTTATATTTTGTAATGCTTAAGTTTTGCTTATATTAATCTCTTACTTATGCTTTTCATTTCCTTTCCTTGTTTATTTATGTTTCTCTTCTTCATTATGTTTAGCTAAGTTTATTATGTCAAGGTGAAAAGGTTATACTAATGGTGTAAGAATAAGTATAGTATAAACTCAACATGGACTTTAATGTTTGATACTAACATGTTTTATATTTGTTATCTTGTTCACTTTTAATACTTTGCTTGTTAAATGGTTAATCTAGATTTATGTTGTATAACCCTTGGTACAACAAATACTTGGCACTTTCATAGCCCAAACCGTATTGTATAACCGACACCTGTGCTATGAAAGGAATTTGATTTGTTGTTAACATAAGTTATAATCATGAATGCCTAACAATATTTACAAGTATTAGCATTATTCGAATGAGATAACTAATGTAATCATGTTAACAATTTATAATCCGATTGGAACCTCCTTTGTGTGTGGTTTCCGGTTGAGTAATAAAAAGAGTTTATATTATACTTGTTTGAAATACCATTAGTGGATCCTCTAACCTTGACAATTATTTTATCCTTGTTTAATCCTTATATCAATATCACATCTCAAAGCTCTCTTTAACTCCTTTTCTGTTATTATCTATTTCTTTATTTGTAGTTTATACAATTAACCTTCCTGTGGTTCGACCCCGGTCTTGTTGGGTTATTTATTACTTCGACACTCCTGCACTTGGGAGAAGACATCAATCTTTTGGTCGTGTCAGAGCCAACTCGAGCCAGCATAATAGACATGTAATTTGGGCATTAACAGGCAAGCCAGTCTACGTTAACCCACTAAATTCACATTTTATGTAATGAAGTCGAGATAATCCGATAGAATTTTTTTTTGAAGAAAACTATGAAGCTAATTTAAAAAACAAAACAATATCGAACAATAATATCAGAAAAGAAAACAAGCAAAAAAGAAGAAGATATCAACCCTTGTTAACTTTTCAAACTCATGACCAAGGTCAATATATGACAAATTGGAATTGAAGGATTAAATTGAAAAGAAATAAAACTTCTACAAAAGGGCCAAAGATAAAAATTATAAATCAAAAGACAAAGGACTGAAGCAGAAAAAGCTTAAACAAAGATAACAAACTTAAAATCAGAGGGAGAGGAAAGAGAGAAAATAAGAAAAGAAAGAAAGGCCCATCGGTGAAAAACCACCTAACTACCACCGACACGCACCACGTCATAAGGAAGAGGACACGGTGGCACATCTAACAATACGACACAAGGGTAGGTTCTACCATGGGGAGGCACCATGCTTACTGGCACATTTAACGCATACACCAACAACTTTTTAAATTTTAATATTATTTAATTTTTGTTAAAAGACCATAGTGTCTCAAATAAAACATCAAATCACAAAAAATAAACCAATACAAAAAAGACAAAAAAAAAACCCTTAACTAAAGGCCTTTTTCATTTACTTCAAAGAGCATTTAAGTAAACTTACTGTATATTCATAAATCAAATAGCTATAATGCCCTCAACAAAATAGTAAATAACAAAAAAAACCAAACTTGAAAAGACAAAAAAGACCCTTTTTTTACTCTAAGATCATTTAAGTAATTCTACTTTGTATTCAGAAACATTTTAGTACTTTCACTATTTAAAAAATAAAAAATACCACCTCTTACCCCTGTAAGCTAGAATAATTATTATTTGATCTTGACGCAAAACCGTAATTATACTATTACAACCACAATGCCACTGACGTGCACCCTTACGTTTTAGTTTATTTTCTCTTTACTTTTACGGTGCATGCAATATCCTCCATGTCTCTAAACTCTAATATGAAAGAGGCCACAGGTCTGAATGTATAGTTTAGAGTGCCTGTCTCTATTTTATTGTCAATTACTATCAATTATCACAACTTTACATGTCTCTTTTAAATCTTCATACTAATTATATCTGCAGAGATGCAATATCTAAATAAGCTATTAAAACTCCCGGGTTAATTAATTAGTTAGATATTTATTTCTCATTAATTAACTTCATTTGAAGAGCTAGCAAGTCTGCCATAAATATTGAAGTATTACCACTTTAATTGGTTACAATTATGTAAGCTGCATGCTGGTTGACTTTCCCCCCTTCTTGGCAAGTTGGCATGCACAGGTTCACAATCACAAGAAAGATAAAGTCCTGCTTTCATTCTTCATCGCTACCAATAAATAAAAGCTCGTGCCCTCTGGTATTACTGAGGTGCACGTCTTTTTACTGATATTTCTTCTTTTTTTAAAAAAAAAAAGAACGTACAAAATCTGAGAACCCAAAAGGCTCAACAGTACTGTAAATTATATATGCACTCCAAAATCTAATTTTATTTACGAACTCAAACTCAAACTTGCACTTGCACACAGACAAATTGATGTTGGAGTATGTTAGGATTATATTATACGCCATAGACTATCAAGCTAGTTTACATGAATATTTAAACTCTAAGATAACATCCCTAGCTAGCAGATCAGAATTAAGGTACAGATATATAAGTATAACCATGCATGATTCTTTGACATTTTCTATTATTTTCTTATCTCATAGTTAATTTTTCCTTTTTAGAAATAATGGAAATAAATAGTTTTCTTGACCGAGGAATTATGACATAGTAATAAATTGTCTACTGGTCTAGCTGTAAAAGGTTGAGAACGTCTCACTGATCCTATGGCCACTGTGAAATTGTATCTCTTAAAGGCCTAGAGCAAAATCAAAAGCCAAAGATTCCCTAAGTACATAAACAAGGAATCCCTTCCAGAAACATTTACTAGCATATTAATCTAAACAGAAGAGTCCCAAAAGAACCAACAACAATGAAGAGCACTCTGTCTAGAAGAGATTATTTTCATTTGGTGTGACTTCACTAAGGTACTCTTTCCCTTGCATAGCTCCTTCATCAAATAGCCACCTCTCAATCACTGACAATGGCACTTGAGCACTGGAATTTGGTTTGCTTTCGTCTTGGAGAAGGCCAGTATCAGGTGACGTTGACTGGGAGAAATCTATATTTGAAGAGTCAAAACCAAAGAGTGATTCAAATGCCTCTGATAATTCAGTGTCATTTTCGTCTGCTCTATTTAGAGTCTCTTCACTAGAAAATGAATCAGCTACAGCCATATTGTTGAAGGAATTCTGAGTAGTTGTTGAATTTGTTAGGGACTGGTTAGGCCCGCTTCTCATCCAACCTTTGAGCAACTTAGCTATGTTTTCAGTGCTTGATGCATAGAGTGATGCTGGAGCTGGTTTTTCATACCCACAGGAGGGTTTCAACTCAGTTAATAAGCTGTTTGGTTTCTCAGGAGACAAGGCCTCGCTTAGAGCTTGCCTAGCCATGTGGATATCAGTTTGAAGCCTCCTCTCCCATTGGCCTCTAGAAATTTGCCTAGACTGACCTTCTTGCCCTGCTTGAAGCTTTTTCAACTTCTTCAAATGTGTATTCCAATAGTTTTTAATGTCGTTATCTGTTCTCTGAGGGAGGTATGAAGCTATGGCAGCCCATCTGCAAAATAATCAATGCCCCGCATTAATTACTCTTCAGAAACCAATTCAAGCCACCCAAAAGTGTACAGTAAAACTAAGGCTATCTTTTTGTCAGATTATGATCATTTAAATAATCACGATATGTGAACTTCTGTTGGCATTAGAGAATAGAATTGACCAAAATTACATTGGCTTGCATTTACCTGTTGCCTAGAAGGGCTTGGAGGTGGATTATCATCTTCTCCTCGTTATGGGTAAAATTACCACGTTTGATCCCTGGCCTGAGGTAATTAGTCCATCTCAGCCTGCAACTCTTACTGCATCTAAGCAAACCTGAAAACCCCATAGTGAAGAAGGCAACAAATTAGGTCAGAAAAAATACCACATAACAAAACAAAATCATGAATATATTTTTTCAATTGCATTTCCCTAATAGTAATTAACCAAGAAAGCTTAACACCACCTAGCTAGCTCCAAAATGTAAAAATTAAAACTAGACAACAATAATTATTACAGGAACTGATATAATTAATTCACCTGTATTAGTAGGCACGGCTCTCCAATTTCCAGGACCATGTTCTTGAATATATGATACCAAAATGATATCATCTTCAGGAGTCCATGGTCCTTTCATCACTCCTATCTTATCAAAGCAAGGTGGTCTGCCCATGATCACTTTTTTTTCTGTTTCTTCCTTTCTCACAAGCCTGCCTCCAAGATTTGTTTCTCTCGAGTAAGAACACTACCCTTGCTTTAATTCTTCTCTTCTCTTGAAATTGCTTTATCTTTTCTAAAGATAGAACAAGCATGTAAGGCCAAGATAGCTAGCTTGGTCTCAATATATAGGAAAAAGACCCTCATGAGAGAGAGGAGCTGACCTAAAAGAGGCACAAACATACACAAAAGAGTCAAAAGATGACAGCAAGTGCATTTACTCATGGGGCAAGCCAAAGTCAGCTATGCCAATACCTCTTCTGCCTCACAAAACCGCGTGGCATTCAATGTGGGTTTGAACTGTTAAAGCTAGAGCACCAAAAAAAAATCCTAATATTAACTGCTTTTTATAATTCGTTGGTGAGAAAAAAATGGAAAAATCAATTAAATAAGAAAATCAGAAAAAAATATTGAAAAAAACAAAACATGAAAAAAAACTAATTGAACCGACTAGAATTTTTAAAAAAACTAACCGGTTTGGTTCGGTTCGATTTCGGTTTCATAAACCTGAAACTGAAAAACCAAATCGAATTAAAATTATTAAAAATCCAAACTGAAAAAACCGAGTAAAACCGAAACCAAATTCATTAAAAATTACAAAAAAAAATATTTTTTAGTTTTTAATATAAAATAATCGAACCAAATTAAAACCAAACCAAAACCAAACCAAACCATAACCAATCTATTGGGTTTGGGCTTTTGTTCTAAAATAACTTGGATTCTATAATGGAAATAGTGTAAATGTTAAAGGAGTTCTGATCTTTAACCTGCTCTGGCAAAAGAAAATAAAACCATTTTGGCGACTATTACTGGTGTCGGAACCATCTTTATTTTGAAAGAGACAATTATATTTTGTCTTTTCTTTTTTGCTTCCTGATTTATTTTGGAGCTCTTCTTCTTCTCTCTCTCTTTTTTTTCTTGTACTAATACGTAGAAATTTGGCGGATGAGTTAAATTAAACGAAGAAATCATTGTTTATTTCTTAGATAAAAAAGAATTTAACTATTTACAATAAATGTGAATTGAAGTTTCCTGTTAGGTCTCTCTTTTTTCAAGAGCTCAAAATGAGGATTTTTTTTCTCTCCCATCACACATGAAACCGATCTCAACACCACCTTAAATTAATGAAGTAACGATTCAAAACTAGAAGACAACAAAAACAATTATTTCCAACTTATAAGAGATAATCATTGAAACTAGGCGCACCATACCCTTATCACCATACTTACACAATTCAAACTAGATTTACGATCTCTAAAAAAATACAAAGAAAACAAAATTACGAATAAAAATATAAATCCAAGTTATTAAAGAAATGAAAAGAAATTGAGATAAAGAAATAAACAAAAGATACACACACACACAGAGAGAACATGATTATGAAGAGAAATCACCGGATACGTTCTAAGGTTTTTTTCCCTCCTTTTCTTTTGATTCATCTGAAGCTTTTCTAAAATGTGAGACAGAGATGCAGAAATTTTAGTAATTAGTATTATTGATACTGACAAAACAAAAATAAATCTTCCGAATTAAGACTAGAAAACTTGCAAGATATACATTACCTTCTTGCACATGTCGCTAGAGATAGGTTTTCACTTGTATCATGAGCTTGCCTCAGTAATATAGTGCTCCACTAGTTGACGCCCTGCGCATATGCTGCTGGCTTCAGATTATTATTATTTTTTTTAATTTTTTAAGGTAACAAAATATTTATATCAAAATGAGTTATTTAATATTGTTATTAAACTTGATATAATAATAATTTTGTATTTTTTAATTAGATTCTTTACTTAAATCAAGTTTAATAGCAAATTACGTGAGAGTTGGCTCAACATGACCCAGTCGACTTAGTTGATCCAAAGACAACTCGGCTGACCAGTAAAAACAGTTTGAGGATGAAATTAAAAAAAAAAGATGAGATTAATAAAAAAAACTTTGGTGATTCAACTTCTTGCTTAGCCTGAGTTTAAAATTAAATCGTATGAGAGTTTTATTATTATTTCCAATAAATAGAGATTGTAACAAAACTTGGATTATAAAATTAGAGTAACATTCGCTCTTTTTTTAAATCTTATCTCATCCTTTTTAGAATTTGATTATAAAACTTTTCAAAAGAAAATTCAAGTTTGAGCCGATGATCAATTGCTACTTGTTTTGAGAATAATTTATTATTATAATGGATATTTTAAGGTTTGACGTGATTGATAAAAGTAACTTCAAAACGGCAATATTAAATCTTGGGCTCTTCATAAATGTTTTAGGCCTATGTCTTAGCTTTCCATCAAGATACACGACACCTAAATCCACGGTCTACAACTCCAGGTATGACACCCTCCAACCAACTTATTATTGGTCTTCTCTAGTAATTAAAGCAATAAAATAGAAAAACAATTTGTAGAATTCAAAAGCAAGGCATTCATCATTTTACTTCTACTAATTTATTCAAATAAACAAACTCTCATTAGATTTATATGGCTGTTACATACCTCTTAATTAATATATTAATAAATTTTCTTTTTGTGCTCAATATAGCAACACATAGTTATGGAGCTTTGCTTGGAAAAAAAAAAAACAAAATTTGATGACCAAAAGATTTGATATCTTCTCCCAAGTGTAGGAGTGTTGAAGTAATAAATAACTCGGCAAGACCGGGGGTCGAACCACAAGGAGGTTAAGCGTATAAACTACAAATAAAGAAATAGATAATAACAGAAAAGGAGTTGAAGAGAGCTTTGAGATGTGATATTGATATAAGGATTAAACAAGGATAAAACAATTGTTAAGGTTAGAGGATCCACTAATGTATTTCAAACAAGTATAGTATATGTTGTTACTCAATTTTGGACCCCACATGCTGGAGACGGTGTATACCTCTTTTGAACAGAGTGTAGGAGTTTAGCTCATATTCGCTAGAAGATTGACAAAAGCACAGAAAGAAATATTTTGTTTTTTAACCTTGTTTGAGCTGTTTTTCTGTTTTTTTTATCCTTCCCCTTTACTACCAAAATCATCAGGTTTTCTTAGGTTGACCAGGAGTCTTCATAATGCTAAATTCGTTCTTTTTATCTGGTCTTTAAGTTTGAATAAATCCCTCAGAATTTGCACTAAAAAAATAGTTCTGCTCCTGTCGCAATTTTTTGTTTCAACTTAGGCTCTGATTCTGACTCAGTTTCGTACGATATCTGACCATCCTAGGTATATTTTGTCACTCATTACATGTTGAAAAATTGACGTACACCTTTATTAGGTCCTAGGGATCATTGTTCTTAGAGCAGATTCTCGTCGTATTTGGATGCTCGGTATTGTCGGATCAAGAACCTTTTTGACCAACTAGATTACTACCGGTTTCTGTTATGTAAAAAGATTTTATCTCACTTCGACTCCTTCATCAAAGTTGTAGTCCTAGACGCGTAGATGATTTTGGCTTTTGAATCGCTTGATTTTGATATCAGAAGCTCAAGATATTCCTGTTTGAATATCTAACGTGAAGGCAGAGAATTCTGCCGCGAGAAGGATATTGACCCGAGTCTGCACTAAAAAAAATTCTATTTTTGGCTTAGTTTTTGTGATTTTTATTCTTAGTTAATACTCTCAGTCATATTCAAGCGCGATTACTCTCGTTGGAAAGCTAAGACATGAGGCTACCAATTCAATGCATCAAGAAGAACCCAGGTCGGCCTCTAAGATAGTCAAAATTGCTCATCAAGAAACACATGGACTTTTTACTTGTCTCGTTTCGAAATGTTACTGTCGACCTCTACTCAGAATTTTAACTATATCTGGAGTTATATAACCGCAATTCAAGCGCGATTAGTCTCGTTGGAAAGCTAAGACATGGGGCTACAAGTTCAATGCATCAAGCGAGAACCCAGTTTAGCCTCTAAGATAGTCAAAATTGCTTATCAACAAACACTTGGACTTTATCCGTCCACGTCTTCTTGTCTCGTTTACGAACTGTTCTTGTCGACCTCTACTCGGAATTGTAACTATATCTGGAGTTATAGAACTGCGATTCAAGCACGATTACTCTCGTTGGAAAGCTAAGACATGAGGCTACAAGTTCAATGCATCAAAAGAACCCGGTCGGCCTCTAAGATAGTCAAAATCGCTCATCAAGAAACACATGGACTTTTCTTGTCTCGTTTCGGCTATTCTTGTCTAACCTCTACTCGGAATTTTAACTATATCCGGAGTTATAGAAGTGCGATTCAAGCATGATTACTCTCGTTGGAAAGCTAAGACATGAGGCAACAAGTTAATGCAACAAGAAGAACCCATTTCTGCCTCTAAGATAGTCAAAAGTGCTCATCAACAAACACTTGGACTGTTACTGTCCATGTCTTACTATCTCGTTTCTGAACTGTTGCTGTCTGACCTCTACTCAGAATTTTAACTATATCTGGAGTTATAGAACTGCGATTCAAGCGCGATTAGTCTAGTTGGAAAGCTAAGACATGAGGCTACAAGTTCATTG
>JAGMVL010001552.1:0-50854 GCA_019202695.1 Populus x sibirica | reverse complement strand
AGTTCAGCCTCTAAGATAGTCAAAATTGCTTATCAACAAACACTTGACTGGGCATTCTTGTGCACCTCTTCTTGTCTCGTTTTTAAGCTATTCTTGTCGACCTCTACTCAGAATTTTAACTATATGCCGGAGTTATAGAAGCTACAATTCAAGCGCGATTACTCTCGTTGGAAAGCTAAGACATGAGGCTACAAGTTCAATGCATCAAGAAGAACCCGGGTCGGCCTCTAAGATAGTCAAAATTGCTCATCAAGAAACACATTGGACTTCTTCTTGTCTCGTTTTTGAAGTACTGTCGACCTCTACTCGAGAATTTTAACTATATCGGAGTTATAGAGCTTCGATTCAAGCGCGATTACTCTCGTTGGAAAGCTAAGACATGAGGCTACAAGTTCAATGCATCAAGAAGAACCCGGAGTCGGCCTCTAAGATAGTCAAAATTGCTCATCAAGAAACACATGGACTTTTCCGTCTCGTTTTGAAATGTTACTATCGACCTCTACTCGAGAATTTTAACTATATCGGAGTTATATAACTGCAATTCAAGCGCGATTAGTCTCGTTGGAAAGCTAAGACATGGGGCTACAAGTTCAATGCATCAAGAAGAACCCGATTCGGCCTCTAAGATAGTCAAAATTCCCCTTCCCCCGAATTTTGACTATATGCGGAGTTATAGAAGCTGCAATTCAAGCGCGATTAGTCTCGTTGGAAAGCTAAGACATGGGGCTACAAGTTCAATGCATCAAGAAGAACCCGGTTCAGCCTCTAAGATAGTCAAAATTGCTTATCAACAAACACTTGGGCCTTCTTGTGCACCTCTTATTGTCTCGTTTTTGAAGTATTACGTCGACCTCTACTCGAGAATTTAACTATATCTAGAGTTATAGAACTCGCGATTCAAGCGCGATTACTCTCGTTGGAAAGCTAAGACATGAGGCTACAAGTTCAATGAATCAAGAAGAACCCAAGTCGGCCTCTAAGATAGTCAAAATTGCTCATCAAGAAACACATGGACTTTTCACCTAACTTCTTGTTTTTTGAGCTGTATTCTTGTCGACCTCTACTCGGAATTTTAACTATATCGGGAGTTATAGAAGTGCGATTCAAGCACGATTACTCTCGTTGGAAAGCTAAGACATGAGGCTACAAGTTCAATGCATCAAGAAGAACCCAGGTCGGCCTCTAAGATAGTCAAAATTGCTCATCAAGAAACACTTGGACTTTTCTTGTCTCCTTTTCGAGCTCATTACTTGTCGACCTTTACTCGAGAATTTTAACTATATCTGGAGTTATTGAAGTGCGATTCAAGCATGATTACTCTCGTTGGAAAGCTAAGACATGAGGCTACAAGTTCAATGCAACAAGAAGAACCCAGTTCAGCCTCTAAGATAGTCAAAATTGCTCATCAACAAACACTTGGACTTTTCGTCCATGCCCTCTTACTATCTCGTTTTTAAGCTATTCTTGTCGACCTCTACTCGGAATTCTAACTATATCCGGAGTTATAGAACTACAATTCAAGCGCGATTACTCTCGTTGGAAAGCTAAGACATGAGGCTACAAGTTCAATGCATCAAGAAGAACCCGGATCGGCCTCTAAGATAGTCAAAATTGCTCATCAAGAAACACATGGACTTTTATTGTCTCGTTTACGAACCTATTCTTGTCCGACCTCTACTCGGAATTTTAACTATATCTGAGTTATAGAAGTGCGATTCAAGCACGATTACTCTCGTTGGAAAGCTAAGACATGAGGCTACAAGTTCAATGCATCAAGAAGAACCCATGTCGCCTCTAAGATAGTCAAAATGCTCATCAAGAAACACTTGGACTTTCCTGTCTTACTATCTCGTTTTTAAATGTTGCTATCGACCTCTACTCGGAATTTTAACTATATCTGGAGTTATAGAGCCGCGATTCAAGCGCGATTAGTCTCGTTGGAAAGCTAAGACATGAGGCTACAAGTTCAATGCATCAAGCGGGACCCGAGTGCCTCTAAGATAGTCAAAATTGCTACAACAAACTCTTGGTACTTTTGTGGACCTCTCTCGGAATTTTAACTATATGCCGGAGTTATATAAGCTGCAATTCAAGCGCGATTACTCTCGTTGGAAAGCTAAGACATGAGGCTACAAGTTCAATGCATCAAAGCGGGAACCCGGTTCGGCCTCTAAGATAGTCAAAATTGCTTATCAACAAACACTTGGTACTTCTTGTGCACCTCTTCTTGTCTCATTTTTTAAGTGTTCTTGTCGACCTCTACTCGGAATTGTAACTATATCCGGAGTTATAGAAGCGATTCAAGCGCGATTACTCTCGTTGGAAAGCTAAGACATGAGGCTACAAGTTCAATTCATCAAGAAGAACCCAAGTCGGCCTCTAAGATAGTCAAAATTGCTCATCAAGAAACACATGGACTTTTCTTGTCTCTTTTCTCGTTTCCGAATTATTCTTGTCGACCTCTACTCGGAATTTTAACTATATCGGAGTTATAGAAGTGCGATTCAAGCACGATTACTCTCGTTGGAAAGCTAAGACATGAGGCTACAAGTTCAATGCATCAAGAAGAACCCGGTCAGCCTCTAAGATAGTCAAAATTGCTCATCAAGAAACACTTGGACTATTCTTGTCTCCTCTTACGTTTTTGAAGCATTCTTGTCGACCTCTACTCGGGAATTTTAACTATATCCGGAGTTATTGAGCTGCGATTCAAGCGAGATTACTCTCGTTGGAAAGCTAAGACATGAGGCTACAAGTTCAATGCATCAAGAAGAACCCGAGTTCAGCCTCTAAGATAGTCAAAATTGCTTACCAACAAACACTTGGACTATTCTTGTGCACCTCTTCTTGTCTCGTTTTTAAAGCATTCTTGTCGACCTCTACTCGAATTTTAACTATATCCAGAGTTATAGAACTACAATTCAAGCGCGATTACTCTCGTTGGAAAGCTAAGACATGAGGCTACAAGTTCAATGCATCAAGAAGAACCCGGTCGGCCTCTAAGATAGTCAAAATTGCTCATCAAGAAACACATGGACTTTTCTTCTTGTCTCGTTTTTGAACATTCTCTTCGACCTCTACTCAAAATTTTAACTATATGCGGAGTTATAGAACTGCGATTCAAGCGCGATTACTCTTGTTGGAAAGCTAAGACATGAGGCTACAAGTTCAATGCATCAAGAAGAACCCGAGTTCGGCCTCTAAGATAGTCAAAATTGCTCATCAAGAAACACATGGACTTTCTTGTCTCGTTTTCCGAAATGTTACTATCGACCTCTACTCGAGAATTTTGACTATATCTGGAGTTATATAGCTGCAATTCAAGCGCGATTAGTCTCGTTGGAAAGCTAAGACATGGGGCTACAAGTTCAATGCATCAAGAAGAACCCGGTTCGGCCTCTAAGATAGTCAAAATCAATTTTGACTATATTCTTGTCTCGTTTTTTGAATTCTTGCGACCTCTACTCGCTATCGATTCAAGCGCGATTAGTCTCGTTGGAAAGCTAAGACATGGGGCTACAAGTTCAATGCATCAAGAAGAACCCGGTCGGCCTCTAAGATAGTCAAAATTGCTCATCAACAAACACTTGGACTATTTTGTGCACCTCTTCTTGTCTCGTTTTTGAAGTGTTCTTCTGTCGACCTCTACTCGAGAATTGTAACTATATCTAGGAGTTATAGAGCTGCGATTCAAGCGCGATTACTCTCGTTGGAAAGCTAAGACATGAGGCTACAAGTTCAATGAATCAAGAAGAACCCAAGTCGGCCTCTAAGATAGTCAAAATTGCTCATCAACAAACACTTGGACTTTTCTTCGTCTTGTTTTTGAGTATTCTTGTCGACCTCTACTCGAATTTTAACTATATCTAGAGTTATAGAAGTGCGATTCAAGCACGATTACTCTCGTTGGAAAGCTAAGACATGAGGCTACAAGTTCAATGCATCAAGAAGAACCCAGGTCGGCCTCTAAGATAGTCAAAATTGCTCATCAAGAAACACTTGGACTTTTCTTGTCTCGTTTACGAAGCTATTCTTGTCGACCTCTACTCGGAATTTTAACTATATACGGAGTTATAGAAGTGCGATTCAAGCGTGATTACTCTCGTTGGAAAGCTAAGACATGAGGCTACAAGTTCAATGCATCAAGAAGAACCCAGTTCCGCCTCTAAGATAGTCAAAAGTGCTCATCAACAAACACTTGGACTTCTTGTCCATCTCTTACTATCTCGTTTTTAAAGCATTCTTGTCGACCTCTACTCGAATTTTAACTATATCTGGAGTTATAGAGCTGCGATTCAAGCGCGATTACTCTCGTTGGAAAGCTAAGACATGAGGCTACAAGTTCAATGCATCAAGAGGAACCCGAGTTCGGCCTCTAAGATAGTCAAAATTGCTCATCAACAAACACTTGGATGGCACCTCTTCTTGTCTCGTTTTTAAACTATTCTTGTCGACCTCTACTCGGAATTTTAACTATATCGGAGTTATAGAACTACAATTCAAGCACGATTACTCTCGTTGGAAAGCTAAGACATGAGGCTACAAGTTCAATGCATCAAGAAGAACCCAAGTCGGCCTCTAAGATAGTCAAAATTGCTCATCAAGAAACACATGGACTTTTCTTGTCTCGTTTTTGAGGTATTCTTGTCGACCTCTACTCGGAATTTTAACTATATGCGGGTTATAGAAGTGCGATTCAAGCGCGATTACTCTCGTTGGAAAGCTAAGACATGAGGCTACAAGTTCAATGCATCAAGAAGAACCCAGGTCGGCCTCTAAGATAGTCAAAATTGCTCATCAAGAAACACTTGGACTTTTCTTCTGTCTCGTTTACGAAATGTTACTATCTCGACCTCTACTCGAAATTTTGACTATATCACGGGTTATAGAACTGCAATTCAAGCGCGATTAGTCTCGTTGGAAAGCTAAGACATGGGGCTAGAAGTTCAATGCATCAAGGGGAACCCGGTTCGCGCCTCTAAGATAGTCAAAATTGCTTATCAACAAACACTTTTGACTATACTTATGCTTCAGCCTCGTTTTTGAAGCTAAGCTGGGCACACATCTACTCGGAATTTTGACTATATGTGGAGTTATAGAACTGCGATTCAAGCACGATTAGTCTCGTTGGAAAGCTAAGACATGGGGCTACAAGTTCAATGCATCAAGAAGAACCCAGTTCGGCCTCTAAGATAGTCAAAATTGCTTATCAACAAACACTTGGACTGTCTTGTGCACCTCTTACTGTCTCGTTTTTGAAGTGTTCTTGTCGACCTCTACTCGAATTTTAACTATATCGGAGTTATAGAGCTGCGATTCAAGCGCGATTACTCTCTTTGGAAAGCTAAGACATGAGGCTACAAGTTCAATTAATCAAGAAGAACCCAAGTCGGCCTCTAAGATAGTCAAAATTGCTCATCAAGAAACACATGGACTTTTCTTACTGTCTTGTTTTCGAAGCTTACTTGTCGACCTCTACTCGAAATTTTAACTATATGCGGAGTTATAGAACTGCGATTCAAGCGCGATTACTCTCGTTGGAAAGCTAAGACATGAGGCTACAAGTTCAATGCATCAAGAAGAACCCGAGTCGGCCTCTAAGATAGTCAAAATTGCTCATCAAGAAACACATGGACTTTTCTTGTCTCGTTTACGAAACTATTCTTGTCGACCTCTACTCGGAATTTTAACTATATCCGGAGTTATAGAACTGCGATTCAAGCGCGATTACTCTCGTTGGAAAGCTAAGACATGAGGCTACAAGTTCAATGCATCAAGAAGAACCCGAGGTCGGCCTCTAAGATAGTCAAAATTGCTCATCAAGAAACACATGGACTTTTACGTCCCGTCTTCGTTTTTCTGGGCTTTATTCTTGTCGACCTCTACTCGGAATTTTAACTATATCCGGAGTTATAGAACTGCGATTCAAGCGCGATTACTCTCGTTGGAAAGCTAAGACATGAGGCTACAAGTTCAATGCATCAAGAAGAACCCAGGTCAGCCTCTAAGATAGTCAAAATTGCTCATCAAGAAACACATGGACTTTTCTTGTCTCGTTTTACGAGCTGTTCTTGTCGACCTCTACTCGAATCTTAACTATATCGGAGTTATAGAAGCTGCGATTCAAGCGAGATTACTCTCATTGGAAAGCTAAGACATGAGGCTACAAGTTCAATGCATCAAGAAGAACCCAGGTCATCCTCTAAGATAGTCAAAATTGCTCATCAAGAAACACATGGACTTTTTTGTCTCGTTTTTGAACGTATTCTTTGTCGACCTCTACTCGGAATTGTAACTATATCCGGAGTTATAGAGCTGCGATTCAAGCGCGATTACTCTCGTTGGAAAGCTAAGACATGAGGCAACAAGTTCAATGCAACAAGAAGAACCCATTTCGGCCTCTAAGATAGTCAAAAGTGCTCATCAACAAACACTTGGACTTTTCTTGTCTCGTTTCGAACCTATTCTTGTCGACCTCTACTCGAAATTTTAACTATATCTAGAGTTATAGAAGCTGCGATTCAAGCGTGATTACTCTCGTTGGAAAGCTAAGACATGAGGCTACAAGTTCAATGTATCAAGAAGAGCCCAGTTCGGCCTCTAAGATAGTCATAATTGCTCATCAACAAACACTTGGACTTTTTGTCCAATCTTACTTGTCTCGTTTCGAAGCATTCTTGTCGACCTCTACTCGAAATCTTAACTATATGCGGAGTTATAGAACTGCGATTCAAGCGAGATTACTCTCGTTGGAAAGCTAAGACATGAGGCTACAAGTTCAATGCATCAAGAAGAACCCGAGTCGGCCTCTAAGATAGTCAAAATTGCTCATCAAGAAACACATGGACTTTTCTTGTCTCGTTTTTGACGGCTGTTCTTGTCGACCTCTACTCGGAATTTTAACTATATCGGAGTTATAGAAGTGCGATTCAAGCACGATTACTCTCGTTGGAAAGCTAAGACATGAGGCAACAAGTTAATGCAACAAGAAGAACCCATTTCGCCTCTAAGATAGTCAAAAGTGCTCATCAACAAACACTTGGACTTTCTTGTCTCGTTTACGAACATTCTTGTCGACCTATACTCGAAATTTTAACTATATCTAGAGTTATAGAACTGCGATTCTAGCGTGATTATTCTCGTTTGAAAGCTAAGACATGAGGCTACAAGTTCAATGTATCAAGCAGAGCCCGGTCAGGCCTCTAAGATAGTCATAATTGCTCATCAACAAACACTTGGACTTTTTGTCCACGCCTTCTTGTCTCGTTTACGAGCATTCTTGTCGACCTCTACTCGAGAATCTTAACTATATGCGGGTTATAGAGCTGCGATTCAAGCGAGATTACTCTCGTTGGAAAGCTAAGACATGAGGCTACAAGTTCAATGCATCAAGAAGAACCCGAGTCGGCCTCTAAGATAGTCAAAATTGCTCATCAAGAAACACATGGACTTTTCTTGTCTCGTTTACGAAGCTGTTATTCTTGTCGACCTCTACTCGAATTTTAACTATATGCGGAGTTATAGAAGTGCGATTCAAGCATGATTACTCTCGTTGGAAAGCTAAGACATGAGCCAACAAGTTAATGCAACAAGAAGAACCCATTTCCGCCTCTAAGATAGTCGAAAGTGCTCATCAACAAACACTTGGACTTTTGTCCATGTCTTACTATCTCGTTTCAAAGCATTCTTGTCGACCTATACTCGGAATTTTAACTATATCTAGAGTTATAGAACTGCGATTCAAGCGTGATTATTCTCGTTTGAAAGCTAAGACATGAGGCTACAAGTTCAATGTATCAAGCGGAGCCCGAGTTCGGCCTCTAAGATAGTCATAATTGCTCATCAACAAACACTTGGACTTTTCTTGTCAACCTCTTCTTCTCTCGTTTTTAAAGCTGTTCTTGTCTGACCTCTACTCAGAATTGTAACTATATCTGGAGTTATAGAACTGCGATTCAAGCGCGATTACTCTCGTTGGAAAGCTAAGACATGAGGCTACAAGTTCAATTAATCAAGAAGAACCCAAGTCGGCCTCTAAGATAGTCAAAATTGCTCATCAAGAAACACATGGACTTTTCTTGTCTTGTTTTTGAACTTCCTTGTCGACCTCTACTCGGAATTTTAACTATATCACGGAGTTATAGAACTGTGATTCAAGCGAGATTACTCTCGTTGGAAAGCTAAGACATGAGGCTACAAGTTCAATGCATCAAGAAGAACCCAGGTCGGCCTCTAAGATAGTCAAAATTGCTCATCAAGAAACACATGGACTTTTCTTGTCTTGTTTTCGAACTTACTTGTCGACCTCTACTCGGAATTTTAACTATATCGGAGTTATAGAACTGTGATTCAAGCGAGATTACTCTCGTTGGAAAGCTAAGACATGAGGCTACAAGTTCAATGCATCAAGAAGAACCCAGGTCGGCCTCTAAGATAGTCAAAATTGCTCATCAAGAAACACATGGACTTTTCTTGTCTCGTTTTTAAAGCATTCTTGTCGACCTCTACTCGAATTTTAACTATATCGGAGTTATAGAAGTGCGATTCAAGCGCGATTACTCTCGTTGGAAAGCTAAGACATGAGGCTACAAGTTCAATGCATCAAGAAGAACCCAGTCAGCCTCTAAGATAGTCAAAATTGCTCATCAAGAAACACATGGACTTTTACTGTCTCGTTTACGAAATGTTACTATCGACCTCTACTCGAGAATTTTGACTATATCCGGAGTTATAGAACTGCAATTCAAGCGCGATTAGTCTCGTTGGAAAGCTAAGACATGGGGCTACAAGTTCAATGCATCAAGCAGAACCCAGTTCAGCCTCTAAGATAGTCAAAATTGCTTATCAACAAACACTTGGACTTTTCTTGTGCACCTCTTCTTGTCTCGTTTTTGAAGTGTTCTTGTCGACCTCTACTCGAAGTGTAACTATATCGGAGTTATAGAACTGCGATTCAAGCGCGATTACTCTCGTTGGAAAGCTAAGACATTAGGCTACAAGTTCAATGCATCAAGAAGAACCCGAGTCGGCCTCTAAGATAGTCAAAATTGCTCATCAAGAAACACATGGACTTTTACTGTCTCGTTTACGAAATGTTACTATCGACCTCTACTCGAATTTTGACTATATCGGAGTTATATAACTGCAATTCAAGCGCGATTAGTCTCGTTGGAAAGCTAAGACATGGGGCTACAAGTTCAATGCATCAAGAAGAACCCGATTCGGCCTCTAAGATAGTCAAAATTGCTTATCAACAAACACTTGGACATTCTTGTGCACCTCTTACTTGTCTCGTTTTTGAAGTGTTCTTGTCGACCTCTACTCGAATTGTAACTATATCGGAGTTATAGAGCTGCGATTCAAGCGCGATTACTCTCGTTGGAAAGCTAAGACATGAGGCTACAAGTTCAATTAATCAAGAAGAACCCAAGTCAGCCTCTAAGATAGTCAAAATTGCTCATCAAGAAACACATGGACTTTTCTTGTCTCTGTTTACGAAGCATTCTTGTCGACCTCTACTCGGAATTTTAACTATATGCGGAGTTATAGAAGCTGCGATTCAAGCGAGATTACTCTCGTTGGAAAGCTAAGACATGAGGCTACAAGTTCAATGCATCAAGAAGAACCCGGAGTCGGCCTCTAAGATAGTCAAAATTGCTCATCAAGAAACACATGGACTTTTCTTGTCTCGTTTCGAAGCGATTCTTGTCGACCTCTACTCGAAATTTTAACTATATCGGAGTTATAGAAGCTGCGATTCAAGCGCGATTACTCTCGTTGGAAAGCTAAGACATGAGGCTACAAGTTCAATGCATCAAGAAGAACACAGGTCAGCCTCTAAGATAGTCAAAATTGCTCATCAAGAAACACATGGACTTTTACTTGTCTCGTTTACGAAGCTATTCTTGTCGACCTCTACTCGGAATTTTAACTATATCGGAGTTATAGAACTGCGATTCAAGCGCGATTACTCTCGTTGGAAAGCTAAGACATGAGGCTACAAGTTCAATGCATCAAGAAGAACCCGAGGTCAGCCTCTAAGATAGTCAAAATTGCTCATCAAGAAACACATGGACTTTTACTGTCTCGTTTACGACGTTTTTCTTGTCGACCTCTACTCGGAATCTTAACTATATCCGGAGTTATAGAAGTGCGATTCAAGCATGATTACTCTCGTTGGAAAGCTAAGACATGAGGCAACAAGTTAATGCAACAAGAAGAACCCATTTCGGCCTCTAAGATAGTCGAAAGTGCTCATCAACAAACACTTGGACTTTCTTCTTGTCTCGTTTACGAGTCATTCTTGTCCGATCTATACTCGAGATTTTAACTATATCTAGAGTTATAGAAGCTGCGATTCTAGCGTGATTATTCTCGTTTGAAAGCTAAGACATGAGGCTACAAGTTCAATGTATCAAGCAGAGCCCGGTTCAGCCTCTAAGATAGTCATAATTGCTCATCAACAAACACTTGGACTTTTCTTGTCCAAGCCTTACTTGTCTCGTTTTTGAACTATTCTTGTCGACCTCTACTCAGAATTTTAACTATATCTGAGTTATAGAACTGCGATTCAAGCGCGATTACTCTCGTTGGAAAGCTAAGACATGAGCCTACAAGTTCAATGCATCAAGAAGAACCCGAGTTCGGCCTCTAAGATAGTCAAAATTGCTCATCAAGAAACACATGGACTTTTTTCGTCTCGTTTTTGAAATGTTACCTTTCGACCTCTACTCGAGAATTTTGACTATATCTGGAGTTATATAACTGCAATTCAAGCGCGATTAGTCTCGTTGGAAAGCTAAGACATGGGGCTACAAGTTCAATGCATCAAGCAGAACCCAGTTCAGCCTCTAAGATAGTCAAAATTGCTCATCAAGAAACACATGGACTTTTACTTGTCTCGTTTCTGAAGCTTTTAGCTTCTTGTCGACCTCTACTCGAGAATTCTAACTATATCCGGAGTTATAGAAGTGCGATTCAAGCATGATTACTCTCGTTGGAAAGCTAAGACATGAGGCAACAAGTTAATGCAACAAGAAGAACCCATTTCGCCTCTAAGATAGTCGAAAGTGCTCATCAACAAACACTTGGACTTTTCTTGTCTCGTTTTCGAAGTAATTCTTGTCGATCTATACTCGAATTTTAACTATATCTAGAGTTATAGAAGCTGCGATTCTAGCGTGATTATTCTCGTTTGAAAGCTAAGACATGAGGCTACAAGTTCAATGTATCAAGCAGAGCCCGAGTCAGCCTCTAAGATAGTCATAATTGCTCATCAACAAACACTTGGACTTTTCTTGTCCCGTTTCTTGTCTCGTTTTTGAACCATTCTTGTCGACCTCTACTCGGAATTTTAACTATATCCGGAGTTATAGAACTGCGATTCAAGCGCGATTACTCTCGTTGGAAAGCTAAGACATGAGCCTACAAGTTCAATGCATCAAGAAGAACACGAGTCGGCCTCTAAGATAGTCAAAATTGCTCATCAAGAAACACATGGACTTTTCTTGTCTCGTTTAGGTGATTCTTGTCGACCTCTACTCGAATTTTAACTATATGCGGAGTTATAGAACTGCGATTCAACCGCGATTACTCTCGTTGGAAAGCTAAGACATGAGGCTACAAGTTCAATGCATCAAGAAGAACCCGGGTCAGCCTCTAAGATAGTCAAAATTGCTCATCAAGAAACACATGGACTTTTCTTGTCTCGTTTCGAACTGCATCTTTGTCGACCTCTACTCGAATTCTTAACTATATCGGAGTTATAGAAGTGCGATTCAAGCATGATTACTCTCGTTGGAAAGCTAAGACATGAGGCAACAAGTTAATGCAACAAGAAGAACCCATTTCTGCCTCTAAGATAGTCGAAAGTGCTCATCAACAAACACTTGGACTATTCTTGTCTCGTTTACGGCTATTCTTGTCGATCTATACTCCGATTTTAACTATATCTAGAGTTATAGAACTGCGATTCTAGCGTGATTATTCTCGTTTGAAAGCTAAGACATGAGGCTACAAGTTCAATGTATCAAGCGAGCCCAGTTCGGCCTCTAAGATAGTCATAATTGCTCATCAACAAACACTTGGACTTTTCTTGTCCAAGCTACGTCTTCTTGTCTCGTTTTTGAACGCTATTCTTGTCGACCTCTACTCGAGAATTTTAACTATATCGGAGTTATAGAAGCGCGATTCAAGCGCGATTACTCTCGTTGGAAAGCTAAGACATGAGCCTACAAGTTCAATGCATCAAGAGGAACCCGGTCAGCCCTCTAAGATAGTCAAAATTGCTCATCAAGAAACACATGGACTTTTACCTTGTCTCGTTTCCGAAATGTTACTATCGACCTCTACTCGAAATTTTGACTATATCCGGAGTTATATAACTGCAATTCAAGCGCGATTAGTCTCGTTGGAAAGCTAAGACATGGGGCTACAAGTTCAATGCATCAAGCAGAACCCAGTTCAGCCTCTAAGATAGTCAAAATTGCTTATCAACAAACACTTGGACTTGCCTCTTTTGTCTCGTTTTTGAAGTGTTCTTGTCGACCTCTACTCGAAATTGTAACTATATCCGGAGTTATAGAACGCAATTCAAGCGCGATTACTCTCGTTGGAAAGCTAAGACATGAGGCTACAAGTTCAATGCATCAAGAAGAACACGAAGTCGGCCTCTAAGATAGTCAAAATTGCTCATCAAGAAACACATGGACTTTTACTTGTCTCGTTTTCGAACTATTCTTGTCGACCTCTACTCGAATTTTAACTATATCGGAGTTATAGAACTGCGATTCAAGCGCGATTACTCTCGTTGGAAAGCTAAGACATGAGGCTACAAGTTCAATGCATCAAGAAGAACACGGTCAGCCTCTAAGATAGTCAAAATTGCTCATCAAGAAACACATGGACTTTTACTTGTCTCGTTTCTAAAGGCTATTCTTGTCGACCTCTACTCGGAATTTTAACTATATCGGAGTTATAGAACTGCGATTCAACCGCGATTACTCTCGTTGGAAAGCTAAGACATGAGGCTACAAGTTCAATGCATCAAGAAGAACCCGGTCAGCCTCTAAGATAGTCAAAATTGCTCATCAAGAAACACATGGACTTTTCTTGTCTCGTTTACGAAGCTATTCTTGTCGACCTCTACTCGGAATCTTAACTATATCCGGAGTTATAGAAGTGCGATTCAAGCATGATTACTCTCGTTGGAAAGCTAAGACATGAGGCAACAAGTTAATGCAACAAGAAGAACCCATTTCGCCTCTAAGATAGTCGAAAGTGCTCATCAACAAACACTTGGACTTATTCTTGTCTCGTTTACGAACATTCTTGTCGATCTATACTCGATTTTAACTATATCTAGAGTTATAGAACTGCGATTCTAGCGTGATTATTCTCGTTTGAAAGCTAAGACATGAGGCTACAAGTTCAATGTATCAAGCAGAGCCCGGTTCGGCCTCTAAGATAGTCATAATTGCTCATCAACAAACACTTGGACTTTTCTTGTCAAACATTCGTTGTCTCGTTTTTGAAGCTGTTACTATCGACCTCTACTCGAAATTTTAACTATATCTGGAGTTATAGAACTGCGATTCAAGCGCGATTACTCTCGTTGGAAAGCTAAGACATGAGCCTACAAGTTCAATGCATCAAGAAGAACCCGAGTCGGCCTCTAATATAGTCAAAATTGCTCATCAAGAAACACATGGACTTTTCTCTGTCTCGTTTACGAAATGTTACTATCGACCTCTACTCGAAATTTTGACTATATCCGGAGTTATATAACTGCAATTCAAGCGCGATTAGTCTCGTTGGAAAGCTAAGACATGGGGCTACAAGTTCAATGCATCAAGCAGAACCCAGTTCGGCCTCTAAGATAGTCAAAATTGCTTATCAACAAACACTTGGACTTTCTTGTGCACCTCTTACTTGTCTCGTTTTTGAAGTGTTCTTGTCGACCTCTACTCGAATTGTAACTATATCGGGAGTTATAGAACTGCGATTCAAGCGCGATTATTCTCGTTGGAAAGCTAAGACATGAGGCTACAAGTTCAATTAATCAAGAAGAACCCAAGTCGGCCTCTAAGATAGTCAAAATTGCTCATCAAGAAACACATGGACTTTTCTTGTCTTGTTTCCGAAGCATTCTTGTCGACCTCTACTCGAATTTTAACTATATCGGAGTTATAGAACTGTGATTCAAGCGAGATTACTCTCGTTGGAAAGCTAAGACATGAGGCTACAAGTTCAATGCATCAAGAAGAACCCGGGTCAGCCTCTAAGATAGTCAAAATTGCTCATCAAGAAACACATGGACTTTTCTTGTCTCGTTTCTGAGCTGATTCTTCTTGTCGACCTCTACTCAGAATTTTAACTATATCTGGAGTTATAGAACTGCGATTCAAGCGCGATTACTCTCGTTGGAAAGCTAAGACATGAGGCTACAAGTTCAATGCATCAAGAAGAACACAGGTCAGCCTCTAAGATAGTCAAAATTGCTCATCAAGAAACACATGGACTTTTCTTGTCTCGTTTCTGAACTATTCTTGTCGACCTCTACTCGAATTTTAACTATATCCGGAGTTATAGAACTGCGATTCAAGCGCGATTACTCTCGTTGGAAAGCTAAGACATGAGGCTACAAGTTCAATGCATCAAGAAGAACCCGGGTCAGCCTCTAAGATAGTCAAAATTGCTCATCAAGAAACACATGGACTTTTCTTCTCTCGTTTACGAGCTATTCTTGTCGACCTCTACTCGGAATTTTAACTATATCGGAGTTATAGAACTGCGATTCAAGCGCGATTACTCTCGTTGGAAAGCTAAGACATGAGGCTACAAGTTCAATGCATCAAGAAGAACACGAGTCGGCCTCTAAGATAGTCAAAATTGCTCATCAAGAAACACATGGACTTTTACTTGTCTCGTTTACGAAGCATTCTTGTCGACCTCTACTCGGAATTTTAACTATATCTGGAGTTATAAAGCTGCGATTCAAGCGCGATTACTCTCGTTGGAAAGCTAAGACATGAGGCTACAAGTTCAATGCATCAAGAAGAACCCGGTCAGCCTCTAAGATAGTCAAAATTGCTCATCAAGAAACACATGGACTTTTCTTGTCTCGTTTACGAATCTATTCTTGTCGAGCTCTACTTAGAATCTTAACTATATCGGAGTTATAGAAGTGCGATTCAAGCATGATTACTCTCGTTGGAAAGCTAAGACATGAGGCAACAAGTTAATGCAACAAGAAGAACCCATTTACGCCTCTAAGATAGTCGAAAGTGCTCATCAACAAACACTTGGACTTCTTGTCTCGTTTACGAAGCATTCTTCTTGTCGATCTATACTCGAATTTTAACTATATCTAGAGTTATAGAACTGCGATTCTAGCGTGATTATTCTCGTTTGAAAGCTAAGACATGAGGCTACAAGTTCAATGTATCAAGCGAGCCCAGTTCGGCCTCTAAGATAGTCATAATTGCTCATCAACAAACACTTGGACTTTTCTTGTCCAAGCTGTTCTTGTCTCGTTTTTAACGTTCTTGTCGACCTCTAGTCGAAATTTTAACTATATCGGAGTTATAGAACTGCGATTCAAGCGCGATTACTCTCGTTGGAAAGCTAAGACATGAGCCTACAAGTTCAATGCATCAAGAAGAACCCGAGTCAGCCTCTAATATAGTCAAAATTGCTCATCAAGAAACACATGGACTTTTACCTTGTCTCGTTTCGAAATGTTACTATCGACCTCTACTCGGAATTTTGACTATATCCGGAGTTATATAGCTGCAATTCAAGCGCGATTAGTCTCGTTGGAAAGCTAAGACATGGGGCTACAAGTTCAATGCATCAAGCAGAACCCGGTTCGGCCTCTAAGATAGTCAAAATTGCTTATCAACAAACACTTGGACTTCTTGTGCACCTCTTCTTGTCTCGTTTTTGAAGTGTTACTTGTCGACCTCTACTCGAGAATTGTAACTATATCCGGAGTTATAGAACTGCGATTCAAGCGCGATTACTCTCGTTGGAAAGCTAAGACATGAGGCTACAAGTTCAATTAATCAAGAAGAACCCAAGTCGGCCTCTAAGATAGTCAAAATTGCTCATCAAGAAACACATGGACTTTTCTTGTCTTGTTTACGAACCATTCTTGTCGACCTCTACTCGGAATTTTAACTATATCTGGAGTTATAGAACTATGATTCAAGCGAGATTACTCTCGTTGGAAAGCTAAGACATGAGGCTACAAGTTCAATGCATCAAGAAGAACCCGAGTCGGCCTCTAAGATAGTCAAAATTGCTCATCAAGAAACACATGGACTTTTACTTGTCTCGTTTCTGAAGCTATTCTTGTCGACCTCTACTCGGAATTTTAACTATATCGGAGTTATAGAACTGCGATTCAAGCGCGATTACTCTCGTTGGAAAGCTAAGACATGAGGCTACAAGTTCAATGCATCAAGAAGAACATAGGTCAGCCTCTAAGATAGTCAAAATTGCTCATCAAGAAACACATGGACTTTTCTTGTCTCGTTTACGAACTGTTCTTGTCGACCTCTACTCGAATTTTAACTATATCCGGAGTTATAAAACTGCGATTCAAGCGCGATTACTCTCGTTGGAAAGCTAAGACATGAGGCTACAAGTTCAATGCATCAAGAAGAACACGGTCAGCCTCTAAGATAGTCAAAATTGCTCATCAAGAAACACATGGACTTTTCTTGTCTCGTTTACGAACATTCTTGTCGACCTCTACTCGAATTTTAACTATATCCGGAGTTATAGAAGCTGCGATTCAAGCGCGATTACTCTCGTTGGAAAGCTAAGACATGAGGCTACAAGTTCAATGCATCAAGAAGAACCCAGGTCAGCCTCTAAGATAGTCAAAATTGCTCATCAAGAAACACATGGACTTTTCTTGTCTCGTTTTTGAACTATTCTTGTCGACCTCTACTCGAGAATCTTAACTATATCCGGAGTTATAGAAGTGCGATTCAAGCATGATTACTCTCGTTGGAAAGCTAAGACATGAGGCAACAAGTTAATGCAACAAGAAGAACCCATTTCGCCTCTAAGATAGTTGAAAGTGCTCATCAACAAACACTTGGACTTTCTTTCTTGTCTCGTTTACGAGCTATTCTTGTCCGATCTATACTCGATTTTAACTATATCTAGAGTTATAGAACTACGATTCTAGCGTGATTATTCTCGTTTGAAAGCTAAGACATGAGGCTACAAGTTCAATGTATCAAGCGAGCCCGGTTCGGCCTCTAAGATAGTCATAATTGCTCATCAACAAACACTTGGACTTTTCTTGTCCAAGCTTGTCTCGTTTTTGAAGCATTCTTGTCGACCTCTACTCGAAATTTTAACTATATCCGGAGTTATAGAGCTGCGATTCAAGCGCGATTACTCTCGTTGGAAAGCTAAGACATGAGCCTACAAGTTCAATGCATCAAGAAGAACCCGAGTCGGCCTCTAAGATAGTCAAAATTGCTCATCAAGAAACACATGGACTTTTCTGTCTCGTTTCTGAAATGTTCTTGTCGACCTCTACTCGGAATTTTAACTATATCTGGAGTTATAGAACTGCGATTCAAGCGCGATTACTCTCGTTGGAAAGCTAAGACATGAGCCTACAAGTTCAATGCATCAAGAAGAACCCGGTCGGCCTCTAAGATAGTCAAAATTGCTCATCAAGAAACACATGGACTTTTCTTGTCTCGTTTCGAAATGTTACTATCGACCTCTACTCGAAATTTTGACTATATCGGAGTTATATAACTGCAATTCAAACGCGATTAGTCTCGTTGGAAAGCTAAGACATGGGGCTACAAGTTCAATGCATCAAGGAGGAACCCAGTTCGGCCTCTAAGATAGTCAAAATTGCTTATCAACAAACACTTGGACTTCTTGTGCACCTCTTCTTGTCTCGTTTTTGAAGTGTTCTTGTCGACCTCTACTCGGAATTGTAACTATATCGGAGTTATAGAGACTGCGATTCAAGCGCGATTACTCTCGTTGGAAAGCTAAGACATGAGGCTACAAGTTCAATTAATCAAGAAGAACCCAAGTCGGCCTCTAAGATAGTCAAAATTGCTCATCAAGAAACACATGGACTTTTCTTGTCTTGTTTCCGAAGGCATTCTTGTCGACCTCTACTCGAATTTTAACTATATCGGAGTTATAGAACTATGATTCAAGCGAGATTACTCTCGTTGGAAAGCTAAGACATGAGGCTACAAGTTCAATGCATCAAGAAGAACCCGGAGTCAGCCTCTAAGATAGTCAAAATTGCTCATCAAGAAACACATGGACTTTTCTTGTCTCGTTTTCAAGCTATTCTTGTCGACCTCTACTCGGAATTTTAACTATATCTGGAGTTATAGAACTGCGATTCAAGCGCGATTACTCTCGTTGGAAAGCTAAGACATGAGGCTACAAGTTCAATGCATCAAGAAGAACATAGGTCAGCCTCTAAGATAGTCAAAATTGCTCATCAAGAAACACATGGACTTTTCTTGTCTCGTTTACGAGCGATTCTTGTCGACCTCTACTCAGAATTTTAACTATATCTGGAGTTATAAAACTGCGATTCAAGCGCGATTACTCTCGTTGGAAAGCTAAGACATGAGGCTACAAGTTCAATGCATCAAGAAGAACACAGAGGTCAGCCTCTAAGATAGTCAAAATTGCTCATCAAGAAACACATGGACTTTTCTTGTCTCGTTTCGAGCTCGTGATTCTTGTCGACCTCTACTCGGAATTTTAACTATATCTGGAGTTATAGAACTGCGATTCAAGCGCGATTACTCTCGTTGGAAAGCTAAGACATGAGGCTACAAGTTCAATGCATCAAGAAGAACCCGGATCAGCCTCTAAGATAGTCAAAATTGCTCATCAAGAAACACATGGACTTTTCTTGTCTCGTTTTTGAACTCTATTCTTGTCGACCTCTACTCGAGAATCTTAACTATATCCGGAGTTATAGAAGTGCGATTCAAGCATGATTACTCTCGTTGGAAAGCTAAGACATGAGGCAACAAGTTAATGCAACAAGAAGAACCCATTTACGCCTCTAAGATAGTTGAAAGTGCTCATCAACAAACACTTGGACTTTTTGCTTGTCTCGTTTACGAAGCTATTCTTGTCGATCTATACTCGATTTTAACTATATCTAGAGTTATAGAACTACGATTCTAGCGTGATTATTCTCGTTTGAAAGCTAAGACATGAGGCTACAAGTTCAATGTATCAAGCGAGCCCGAGTTCGGCCTCTAAGATAGTCATAATTGCTCATCAACAAACACTTGGACTTTTCTTGTCCAACTTTCTTCTCGTTTTTGAAGCTATTCTTGTCGACCTCTACTCGAATTTTAACTATATCGGAGTTATAGAACTGCGATTCAAGCGCGATTACTCTCGTTGGAAAGCTAAGACATGAGCCTACAAGTTCAATGCATCAAGAAGAACCCGAATTCGGCCTCTAAGATAGTCAAAATTGCTCATCAAGAAACACATGGACTTTTCTTGTCTCGTTTACGAAATGTTCTTGTCGACCTCTACTCGAAATTTTAACTATATCTGGAGTTATAGAACTGCGATTCAAGCGCGATTACTCTCGTTGGAAAGCTAAGACATGAGCCTACAAGTTCAATGCATCAAGAAGAACCCGGAGTCAGCCTCTAAGATAGTCAAAATTGCTCATCAAGAAACACATGGACTTTTCTTGTCTCGTTTCGAAATGTTACTATCGACCTCTACTCAGAATTTTGACTATATCGGAGTTATATAACTGCAATTCAAACGCGATTAGTCTCGTTGGAAAGCTAAGACATGGGGCTACAAGTTCAATGCATCAAGGAGAACCCGAGTTCGGCCTCTAAGATAGTCAAAATTGCTTATCAACAAACACTTGGACTTTCTTCTTGTCTCGTTTTTGAAGTGTTCTTGTCGACCTCTACTCGGAATTGTAACTATATCCGGAGTTATAGAACTGCGATTCAAGCGCGATTACTCTCGTTGGAAAGCTAAGACATGAGGCTACAAGTTCAATTAATCAAGAAGAACCCAAGTCGGCCTCTAAGATAGTCAAAATTGCTCATCAAGAAACACATGGACTTTTACTTGTCTTGTTTACGAGCTATTCTTGTCGACCTCTACTCGAATTTTAACTATATCGGAGTTATAGAAGCTGCGATTCAAGCGAGATTACTCTCGTTGGAAAGCTAAGACATGAGGCTACAAGTTCAATGCATCAAGAAGAACCCGAGTCGGCCTCTAAGATAGTCAAAATTGCTCATCAAGAAACACATGGACTTTTCTTGTCTCGTTTCGAAGCGTTTCTTGTCGACCTCTACTCGGAATTTTAACTATATCGGAGTTTTAGAAGCTGCGATTCAAGCGCAATTACTCTCGTTGGAAAGCTAAGACATGAGGCTACAAGTTCAATGCATCAAGAAGAACACGGTCAGCCTCTAAGATAGTCAAAATTGCTCATCAAGAAACACATGGACTTTTCTTGTCTCGTTTGACACCGTTTGCATTCTTGTCGACCTCTACTCGGAAATTGTAACTATATCACGGAGTTATAGAACTGCGATTCAAGCGCGATTATTCTCGTTGGAAAGCTAAGACATGAGGCTACAAGTTCAATTAATCAAGAAGAACCCAAGTCGGCCTCTAAGATAGTCAAAATTGCTCATCAAGAAACACATGGACTTTTCTTGTCTTGTTTACGAAGCGTTCTTGTCGACCTCTACTCGAAATTTTAACTATATCGGAGTTATAGAACTATGATTCAAGCGAGATTACTCTCGTTGGAAAGCTAAGACATGAGGCTACAAGTTCAATGCATCAAGAAGAACCCAGTCGGCCTCTAAGATAGTCAAAATTGCTCATCAAGAAACACATGGACTTTTACTTGTCTCGTTTCCGAAGCTGTTCTTGTCGACCTCTACTCGAAATTTTAACTATATCTGGAGTTATAGAACTGCGATTCAAGCGCGATTACTCTCGTTGGAAAGCTAAGACATGAGGCTACAAGTTCAATGCATCAAGAAGAACATAGGTCAGCCTCTAAGATAGTCAAAATTGCTCATCAAGAAACACATGGACTTTTACTTGTCTCGTTTACGAACTAGTTCTTGTCGACCTCTACTCGGAATTTTAACTATATCGGAGTTATAGAACTGCGATTCAAGCGCGATTACTCTCGTTGGAAAGCTAAGACATGAGGCTACAAGTTCAATGCATCAAGAAGAACACGGGTCAGCCTCTAAGATAGTCAAAATTGCTCATCAAGAAACACATGGACTTTTACTTGTCTCGTTTCGAAGCTATTCTTGTCGACCTCTACTCGAATTTTAACTATATCTCGGAGTTATAGAACTGCGATTCAAGCGCGATTACTCTCGTTGGAAAGCTAAGACATGAGGCTACAAGTTCAATGCATCAAGAAGAACCTCGGTCGCCTCTAAGATAGTCAAAATTGCTCATCAAGAAACACATGGACTTTTCTTGTCTCGTTTTTGGTATTCTTGTCGACCTCTACTCGAAATTTTAACTATATGCGGAGTTATAGAAGTGCGATTCAAGCATGATTACTCTCGTTGGAAAGCTAAGACATGAGGCAACAAGTTAATGCAACAAGAAGAACCCATTTCGCCTCTAAGATAGTTGAAAGTGCTCATCAACAAACACTTGGACTTTTCTTGTCTCGTTTACGAATCATTCTTGTCGATCTATACTCGAGATTTTAACTATATCTAGAGTTATAGAACTACGATTCTAGCGTGATTATTCTCGTTTGAAAGCTAAGACATGAGGCTACAAGTTCAATGTATCAAGCGAGAGCCCAGTTCAGCCTCTAAGATAGTCATAATTGCTCATCAACAAACACTTGGACTTTTCTTGTCCAACTCTTCTTGTCTCGTTTTTGAACTATTCTTGTCGACCTCTACTCGGAATTTTAACTATATCTCGGAGTTATAGAACTGCGATTCAAGCGCGATTACTCTCGTTGGAAAGCTAAGACATGAGCCTACAAGTTCAATGCATCAAGAAGAACCCGAGTCGGCCTCTAAGATAGTCAAAATTGCTCATCAAGAAACACATGGACTTTTCTTGTCTCGTTTACTGAAATGTTACTTGTCCGACCTCTACTCGAAATTTTAACTATATCTGAGTTATAGAACTGCGATTCAAGCGCGATTACTCTCGTTGGAAAGCTAAGACATGAGCCTACAAGTTCAATGCATCAAGAAGAACCCGAGTCAGCCTCTAAGATAGTCAAAATTGCTCATCAAGAAACACATGGACTTTTCTTGTCTCGTTTCTGAAATGTTACTATCGACCTCTACTCGGAATTTTGACTATATCGGAGTTATAGAACTGCAATTCAAGCGCGATTAGTCTCGTTGGAAAGCTAAGACATGGGGCTACAAGTTCAATGCATCAAGCAGAACCCGGTTCAGCCTCTAAGATAGTCAAAATTGCTTATCAACAAACACTTGGACTGGACCTCTTCTTGTCTCGTTTTTGAAGTGTTCTTGTCGACCTCTACTCGAAATTGTAACTATATCCGGAGTTATAGAACTGCGATTCAAGCGCGATTACTCTCGTTGGAAAGCTAAGACATGAGGCTACAAGTTCAATTAATCAAGAAGAACCCAAGTCGCCTCTAAGATAGTCAAAATTGCTCATCAAGAAACACATGGACTTTTACTTGTCTTGTTTACGAACATTCTTGTCGACCTCTACTCAGAATTTTAACTATATCTGGAGTTATAGAACTGTGATTCAAGCGAGATTACTCTCGTTGGAAAGCTAAGACATGAGGCTACAAGTTCAATGCATCAAGAAGAACCCGAGTCGGCCTCTAAGATAGTCAAAATTGCTCATCAAGAAACACATGGACTTTTACTGTCTCGTTTAGAAGCTATTCTTGTCGACCTCTACTCGAATTTTAACTATATCTCGGAGTTTTAGAACTGCGATTCAAGCGCAATTACTCTCGTTGGAAAGCTAAGACATGAGGCTACAAGTTCAATGCATCAAGAAGAACACGAGTCGGCCTCTAAGATAGTCAAAATTGCTCATCAAGAAACACATGGACTTTTCTTGTCTCGTTTTACGAACATTCTTGTCGACCTCTACTCGGAATTTTAACTATATCTGGAGTTATAGAACTGCGATTCAAGCGCGATTACTCTCGTTGGAAAGCTAAGACATGAGGCTACAAGTTCAATGCATCAAGAAGAACCCGGTCAGCCTCTAAGATAGTCAAAATTGCTCATCAAGAAACACATGGACTTTTCTTGTCTCGTTTCTCGTTTAAGCATTCTTGTCGACCTCTACTCGAATTTTAACTATATCTCGGAGTTATAGAACTGCGATTCAAGCGCGATTACTCTCGTTGGAAAGCTAAGACATGAGGCTACAAGTTCAATGCATCAAGAAGAACCCGAGTCGGCCTCTAAGATAGTCAAAATTGCTCATCAAGAAACACATGGACTTTTCTTGTCTCGTTTACGAACTGTTCTTGTCGACCTCTACTCGAAATCTTAACTATATCTGGAGTTATAGAAGTGCGATTCAAGCATGATTACTCTCGTTGGAAAGCTAAGACATGAGGCAACAAGTTAATGCAACAAGAAGAACCCATTTCCGCCTCTAAGATAGTCGAAAGTGCTCATCAACAAACACTTGGACTTTCTTGTCTCGTTTTGAACATTCTTTGTCGATCTATACTCGAGATTTAACTATATCTAGAGTTATAGAACTGCGATTCTAGCGTGATTATTCTCGTTTGAAAGCTAAGACATGAGGCTACAAGTTCAATGTATCAAGCGAGCCCGAGTTCGGCCTCTAAGATAGTCATAATTGCTCATCAACAAACACTTGGACTTTTACTTGTCCAACTCTTATTCTTGTCTCGTTTTTGAACTATTCTTGTCGACCTCTACTCGAAATTTTAAC
Source organism: Populus x sibirica (assembly GCA_019202695.1). NCBI lineage: Eukaryota > Viridiplantae > Streptophyta > Magnoliopsida > Malpighiales > Salicaceae > Populus > Populus x sibirica. The sequence continues at coordinate 26,872 of JAGMVL010001552.1, read as the reverse complement.
TATATCCGGAGTTATAGAACTGCGATTCAAGCGCGATTACTCTCGTTGGAAAGCTAAGACATGAGGCTACAAGTTCAATGCATCAAGAAGAACCCGGTCAGCCTCTAAGATAGTCAAAATTGCTCATCAAGAAACACATGGACTTTTACTTGTCTCGTTTACGAAATGTTACTATCGACCTCTACTCGAAATTTTGACTATATCTGGAGTTATATAACTGCAATTCAAGCGCGATTAGTCTCGTTGGAAAGCCAAGACATGGGGCTACAAGTTCAATGCATCAAGAAGAACCCGAGTTCAGCCTCTAAGATAGTCAAAATTGCTTATCAACAAACACTTGGACTTCTTGTGCACCTCTTCTTGTCTCGTTTTTGAAGTGTTCTTGTCGACCTCTACTCGAAATTGTAACTATATCGGAGTTATAGAACTGCGATTCAAGCGCGATTACTCTCGTTGGAAAGCTAAGACATGAGGCTACAAGTTCAATTAATCAAGAAGAACCCAAGTCGGCCTCTAAGATAGTCAAAATTGCTCATCAAGAAACACATGGACTTTTCTTGTCTTGTTTCTGAACTCATTCTTGTCGACCTCTACTCGAATTTTAACTATATCTGGAGTTATAGAACTGCGATTCAAGCGAGATTACTCTCGTTGGAAAGCTAAGACATGAGGCTACAAGTTCAATGCATCAAGAAGAACCCGAGTCAGCCTCTAAGATAGTCAAAATTGCTCATCAAGAAACACATGGACTTTTCTTGTCTCGTTTACGAACATTCTTGTCGACCTCTACTCGAATTTTAACTATATCTCGGAGTTATAGAAGTGCGATTCAAGCATGATTACTCTCGTTGGAAAGCTAAGACATGAGGCAACAAGTTAATGCAACAAGAAGAACCCATTTCGCCTCTAAGATAGTCGAAAGTGCTCATCAACAAACACTTGGACTTTTTCTTGTCTCTCGTTTACGAGCTATTCTTGTCGATCTATACTCGAGATTTTAACTATATCTAGAGTTATAGAACTGCGATTCTAGCGTGATTATTCTCGTTTGAAAGCTAAGACATGAGGCTACAAGTTCAATGTATCAAGCAGAGCCCGGTTCGGCCTCTAAGATAGTCATAATTGCTCATCAACAAACACTTGGACTTTTCTTGTCCAACCTTCTTGTCTCGTTTTTGAACTATTCTTGTCGACCTCTACTCGAATTTTAACTATATCTGAGTTATAGAACTGCGATTCAAGCGCGATTACTCTCGTTGGAAAGCTAAGACATGAGCCTACAAGTTCAATGCATCAAGAAGAACCCGGTCGGCCTCTAAGATAGTCAAAATTGCTCATCAAGAAACACATGGACTTTTACTTGTCTCGTTTACGAAATGTTACTATCCGACCTCTACTCGAATTTTGACTATATCGGGTTATAGAACTGCAATTCAAGCGCGATTAGTCTCGTTGGAAAGCTAAGACATGAGGCTACAAGTTCAATGCATCAAGAAGAACCCATGGTCAGCCTCTAAGATAGTCAAAATTGCTCATCAAGAAACACATGGACTTTTACTTGTCTCGTTTCTGAACTCTGTTCTTGTCGACCTCTACTCGGAATTTTAACTATATCCGGAGTTATACAAGTGCGATTCAAGCATGATTACTCTCGTTGGAAAGCTAAGACATGAGGCAACAAGTTAATGCAACAAGAAGAACCCATTTCGCCTCTAAGATAGTCGAAAGTGCTCATCAACAAACACTTGGACTTTTCTTGTCTCGTTTACGTTGAACATTCTTGTCTGATCTATACTCGAGATTTTAACTATATCTAGAGTTATAGAACTGCGATTCTAGCGTGATTATTCTCGTTTGAAAGCTAAGACATGAGGCTACAAGTTCAATGTATCAAGCAGAGCCCGAGTTCAGCCTCTAAGATAGTCATAATTGCTCATCAACAAACACTTGGACTTTTCTTGTCCAACTTTACTCTCGTTTTTGAACTATTCTTGTCGACCTCTACTCGGAATTTTAACTATATCGGAGTTATAGAACTGCGATTCAAGCGCGATTACTCTCGTTGGAAAGCTAAGACATGAGCCTACAAGTTCAATGCATCAAGAAGAACCCGGAGTCAGACCTCTAAGATAGTCAAAATTGCTCATCAAGAAACACATGGACTTTTACTGTCTCGTTTCCGAAATGTTACTATCGACCTCTACTCGGAATTTTGACTATATCTGGAGTTATATAACTGCAATTCAAGCGCGATTAGTCTCGTTGGAAAGCTAAGACATGGGGCTACAAGTTCAATGCATCAAGCGAGAACCCGATTCAGCCTCTAAGATAGTCAAAATTGCTTATCAACAAACACTTGGACACATGTGCACCTCTTACTTGTCTCGTTTTTGAAGTGTTCTTGTCGACCTCTACTCGGAATTGTAACTATATCGGAGTTATAGAACTGCGATTCAAGCGCGATTACTCTCGTTGGAAAGCTAAGACATGAGGCTACAAGTTCAATTAATCAAGAAGAACCCAAGTCGGCCTCTAAGATAGTCAAAATTGCTCATCAAGAAACACATGGACTTTTCTTGTCTTGTTTTTGAAGTGTTCTTGTCGACCTCTACTCGAATTTTAACTATATCCGGAGTTATAGAACTGCGATTCAAGCGCGATTACTCTCGTTGGAAAGCTAAGACATGAGGCTACAAGTTCAATGCATCAAGAAGAACCCGGAGTCGGCCTCTAAGATAGTCAAAATTGCTCATCAAGAAACACATGGACTTTTCTTGTCTCGTTTTCGAACTGTTCTTGTCGACCTCTACTCGAATTTTAACTATATCGGAGTTATAGAACTGCGATTCAAGCGCGATTACTCTCGTTGGAAAGCTAAGACATGAGGCTACAAGTTCAATGCATCAAGAAGAACACAGTCGGCCTCTAAGATAGTCAAAATTGCTCATCAAGAAACACATGGACTTTTCTTGTCTCGTTTTTGAACCTATTCTTGTCGACCTCTACTCGAATTTTAACTATATCCGGAGTTATAGAACTGCGATTCAAGCGCGATTACTCTCGTTGGAAAGCTAAGACATGAGGCTACAAGTTCAATGCATCAAGAAGAACCCAGTTCAGCCTCTAAGATAGTCAAAATTGCTCATCAAGAAACACATGGACTTTTCTTGTCTCGTTTGTGAAGTATTCTTGTCGACCTCTACTCGGAATTTTAACTATATCTCGGAGTTATAGAACTGCGATTCAAGCGCGATTACTCTCGTTGGAAAGCTAAGACATGAGGCTACAAGTTCAATGCATCAAGAAGAACCCGAGTCGGCCTCTAAGATAGTCAAAATTGCTCATCAAGAAACACATGGACTTTTACCTTGTCTCGTTTTACGAGCATTCTTGTCGAGCTCTACTCGGAATCTTAACTATATCGGAGTTATAGAAGTGCGATTCAAGCATGATTACTCTCGTTGGAAAGCTAAGACATGAGGCAACAAGTTAATGCAACAAGAAGAACCCATTTCTGCCTCTAAGATAGTCGAAAGTGCTCATCAACAAACACTTGGACTTTATCTCTTGTCTCGTTTCTGAACTGTTCTTGTCGATCTATACTCAGAATTTTAACTATATCTAGAGTTATAGAACTGCGATTCTAGCGTGATTATTCTCGTTTGAAAGCTAAGACATGAGGCTACAAGTTCAATGTATCAAGCGAGCCCGGTTCGGCCTCTAAGATAGTCATAATTGCTCATCAACAAACACTTGGACTTTTCTTGTCCAACGTTTTGTCTCGTTTTTGAAGCTTATCTTGTCGACCTCTACTCGGAATTTTAACTATATCGGAGTTATAGAACTGCGATTCAAGCGCGATTACTCTCGTTGGAAAGCTAAGACATGAGCCTACAAGTTCAATGCATCAAGAAGAACCCGAGTCGGCCTCTAAGATAGTCAAAATTGCTCATCAAGAAACACATGGACTTTTACTTGTCTCGTTTTGAAATGTTACTATCCGACCTCTACTCGAATTTTGACTATATCCGGAGTTATATAAGCTGCAATTCAAGCGCGATTAGTCTCGTTGGAAATCTAAGACATGGGGCTACAAGTTCAATGCATCAAGCAGAACCCGGTTCGGCCTCTAAGATAGTCAAAATTGCTTATCAACAAACACTTGGACATTCTTGTGCACCTCTTCTTGTCTCGTTTTTGAAGTGTTCTTGTCGACCTCTACTCGGAATTGTAACTATATCTCGAGTTATAGAGCTGCGATTCAAGCGCGATTACTCTCGTTGGAAAGCTAAGACATGAGGCTACAAGTTCAATTAATCAAGAAGAACCCAAGTCGGCCTCTAAGATAGTCTAAATTGCTCATCAAGAAACACATGGACTTTTCTTGTCTTGTTTTTGAAGTGTTCTTGTCGACCTCTACTCGAATTGTAACTATATCCGGAGTTATAGAACTGCGATTCAAGCGCGATTACTCTCGTTGGAAAGCTAAGACATGAGGCTACAAGTTCAATGCATCAAGAAGAACCCGGTCGGCCTCTAAGATAGTCAAAATTGCTCATCAAGAAACACATGGACTTTTCTTGTCTCGTTTACGAAGCTGTTCTTGTCGACCTCTACTCGAATTTTAACTATATCTGGAGTTATAGAAGCTGCGATTCAAGCGCGATTACTCTCGTTGGAAAGCTAAGACATGAGGCTACAAGTTCAATGCATCAAGAAGAACACGGTTCGGCCTCTAAGATAGTCAAAATTGCTCATCAAGAAACACATGGACTTTTACCGTCTCGTTTTTGAACTATTCTTTATCGACCTCTACTCGAAATTTTAACTATATCTCGGAGTTATAGAACTGCGATTCAAGCGCGATTACTCTCGTTGGAAAGCTAAGATATGAGGCTACAAGTTCAATGCATCAAGAAGAACACAGTCGGCCTCTAAGATAGTCAAAATTGCTCATCAAGAAACACATGGACTTTTACTTGTCTCGTTTCCGAACTATTCTTGTCGACCTCTACTCGAAATTTTAACTATATCTGGAGTTATAGAACTGCGATTCAAGCGCGATTACTCTCGTTGGAAAGCTAAGACATGAGCCTACAAGTTCAATGCATCAAGAAGAACCCAGGTCAGCCTCTAAGATAGTCAAAATTGCTCATCAAGAAACACATGGACTTTTACTGTCTCGTTTCCGAAATGTTACTATCGACCTCTACTCGAGAATTTTGACTATATCTGGAGTTATATAACTGCAATTCAAGCGCGATTAGTCTCGTTGGAAAGCTAAGACATGGGGCTACAAGTTCAATGCATCAAGCAGAACCCGGTTCAGCCTCTAAGATAGTCATAATTGCTTATCAACAAACACTTGGACTTTGTGCACCTCTTCTTGTCTCGTTTTTGAAGTGTTATTGTCCGACCTCTACTCGGAATTGTAACTATATCCGGAGTTAGAGAACCTGCGATTCAAGCACGATTACTCTCGTTGGAAAGCTAAGACATGAGGCTACAAGTTCAATTAATCAAGAAGAACCCAAGTCAGCCTCTAAGATAGTCAAAATTGCTCATCAAGAAACACATGGACTTTTCTTGTCTTGTTTTTGAAGTGTTCTTGTCGACCTCTACTCGAATTGTAACTATATCTCGGAGTTATAGAACTGCGATTCAAGCGCGATTACTCTCGTTGGAAAGCTAAGACATGAGGCTACAAGTTCAATGCATCAAGAAGAACCCGAGTCAGCCTCTAAGATAGTCAAAATTGCTCATCAAGAAACACATGGACTTTTCTTGTCTCGTTTTACGAATCATTCTTGTCGACCTCTACTCGGAATTTTAACTATATCCGGAGTTATAGAACCTGCGATTCAAGCGCGATTACTCTCGTTGGAAAGCTAAGACATGAGGCTACAAGTTCAATGCATCAAGAAGAACACGGTCAGCCTCTAAGATAGTCAAAATTGCTCATCAAGAAACACATGGACTTTTCTTGTCTCGTTTTTTGAACTATTCTTGTCGACCTCTACTCGAAATTTTAACTATATCCGGAGTTATAGAACTGCGATTCAAGCGCGATTACTCTCGTTGGAAAGCTAAGACATGAGGCTACAAGTTCAATGCATCAAGAAGAACACGGAGTCGGCCTCTAAGATAGTCAAAATTGCTCATCAAGAAACACATGGACTTTTCTTGTCTCGTTTGTGAAGCTGTTACTTGTCGACCTCTACTCAGAATTTTAACTATATCTGGAGTTATAGAACTGCGATTCAAGCGCGATTAGTCTCATTGGAAAGCTAAGACATGGGGCTACAAGTTCAATGCATCAAGAAGAACCCAGGTCAGCCTCTAAGATAGTCAAAATTGCTCATCAAGAAACACTTGGACTTTTTCTTTACGTCTCGTTTACGGCTTCGATTCTTGTCGAGCTCTACTCGAATCTTAACTATATCCGGAGTTATAGAAGTGCGATTCAAGCATGATTACTCTCGTTGGAAAGCTAAGACATGAGGCAACAAGTTAATGCAACAAGAAGAACCCATTTCGCCTCTAAGATAGTCGAAAGTGCTCATCAACAAACACTTGGACTTTCTTCTTGTCTCGTTTTTGAACTTATTCTTGTCGATCTATACTCGATTTTAACTATATCTAGAGTTATAGAAGCTGCGATTCTAGCGTGATTATTCTCGTTTGAAAGCTAAGACATGAGGCTACAAGTTCAATGTATCAAGCAGAGCCCGTTCAGCCTCTAAGATAGTCATAATTGCTCATCAACAAACACTTGGACTTTTCTTGTCCAACATTCGTCTCGATTTTGAACTGTTCTTGTCGACCTCTACTCGAATTTTAACTATATCCGGAGTTATAAAACTGCGATTCAAGCGCGATTACTCTCGTTGGAAAGCTAAGACATGAGCCTACAAGTTCAATGCATCAAGAAGAACCCGGTCAGCCTCTAAGATAGTCAAAATTGCTCATCAAGAAACACATGGACTTTTACCTTGTCTCGTTTCGAAATGTTACTATCCGACCTCTACTCGAAATTTTGACTATATCCGGAGTTATATAACCGCAATTCAAGCGCGATTAGTCTCGTTGGAAAGCTAAGACATGGGGCTACAAGTTCAATGCATCAAGCAGAACCCGGTTCGGCCTCTAAGATAGTCAAAATTGCTTATCAACAAACACTTGGACTGTTCTTGCCCCCTCTTCTTGTCTCGTTTTTGAAGTGTTCTTGTCGACCTCTACTCGAAATTGTAACTATATCGGAGTTATAGAACTGCGATTCAAGCGCGATTACTCTCGTTGGAAAGCTAAGACATGAGGCTACAAGTTCAATTAATCAAGAAGAACCCAAGTCAGCCTCTAAGATAGTCAAAATTGCTCATCAAGAAACACATGGACTTTTCTTGTCGTGTTTACGAACCGTTGTCGACCTCTACTCGAAATTTTAACTATATCTGGAGTTATAGAACTGCGATTCAAGCGAGATTACTCTCGTTGGAAAGCTAAGACATGAGGCTACAAGTTCAATGCATCAAGAAGAACCAGGTCAGCCTCTAAGATAGTCAAAATTGCTGATCAAGAAACACATGGACTTTTACTGTCTCGTTTTCGAACCGTTCTTGTCGACCTCTACTCGGAATTTTAACTATATCCGGAGTTATAGAAGTGCGATTCAAGCATGATTACTCTCGTTGGAAAGCTAAGACATGAGGCAACAAGTTAATGCAACAAGAAGAACCCATTTCGCCTCTAAGATAGTCGAAAGTGCTCATCAACAAACACTTGGACTTTCTTGTCTCGTTTTTGAAGCATTCTTGTCTGATCTATACTCGAATTTTAACTATATCTAGAGTTATAGAACTGCGATTCTAGCGTGATTATTCTCGTTTGAAAGCTAAGACATGAGGCTACAAGTTCAATGTATCAAGCAGAGCCCAGTTCAGCCTCTAAGATAGTCATAATTGCTCATCAACAAACACTTGGACTTTTCTTGTCCAACCGTTCTTGTCTCGTTTTTGAACTTCTTGTCGACCTCTACTCGAAATTTTAACTATATCTCGGAGTTATAGAAGCTGCGATTCAAGCGCGATTACTCTCGTTGGAAAGCTAAGACATGAGGCTACAAGTTCAATGCATCAAGAAGAACCCAGTTCAGCCTCTAAGATAGTCAAAATTGCTCATCAAGAAACACATGGACTTTTACTTCGTCTCGTTTCGAATCAAGTATTCTTGTCGACCTCTACTCGAATTTTAACTATATCTCGGAGTTATAGAAGTGCGATTCAAGCATGATTACTCTCGTTGGAAAGCTAAGACATGAGGCAACAAGTTAATGCAACAAGAAGAACCCATTTCTGCCTCTAAGATAGTCGAAAGAGCTCATCAACAAACACTTGGACTTTTCTTGTCTCGTTTCTGAACCTTATCGATCTGATCTATACTCAGATTTTAACTATATCTAGAGTTATAGAACTGCGATTCTAGCGTGATTATTCTCGTTTGAAAGCTAAGATATAAGGCTACAAGTTCAATGCATCAAGTAGAGCCCAGTTCAGCCTCTAAGATAGTCATAATTGCTCATCAACAAACACTTGGACTTTTCTTTCCAACTTACTATCTCGTTTTTGAATGCATTCTTGTCGACCTCTACTCGAATTTTAACTATATCCGGAGTTATAGAACCGTGATTCAAGCGCGATTACTCTCGTTGGAAAGCTAAGACATGAGCCTACAAGTTCAATGCATCAAGAAGAACCCGGGTCAGCCTCTAAGATAGTCAAAATTGCTCATCAAGAAACACATGGACTTTTACTTGTCTCGTTTCTGAAATGTTACTATCCGACCTCTACTCGAATTTTGACTATATCCGGAGTTATATAACCGCAATTCAAGCGCGATTAGTCTCGTTGGAAAGCTAAGACATGGGGCTACAAGTTCAATGCATCAAGCGGAACCCAGCCTCAGCCTCTAAGATAGTCAAAATTGCTTATCAACAAACACTTGGACTTCTTGCCACCTCTTCTTGTCTCGTTTTTGAAGTGTTCTTGTCGACCTCTACTCGAAATTGTAACTATATCTGGAGTTATAGAACTGCGATTCAAGCGCGATTACTCTCGTTGGAAAGCTAAGACATGAGGCTACAAGTTCAATTAATCAAGAAGAACCCAAGTCAGCCTCTAAGATAGTCAAAATTGCTCATCAAGAAACACATGGACTTTTCTTGTCTTGTTTACGAGCCTATTCTTGTCGACCTCTACTCGAATTATAACTATATCTCGAGTTATAGAACTGCGATTCAAGCAAGATTACTCTCGTTGGAAAGCTAAGACATGAGGCTACAAGTTCAATGCATCAAGAAGAACCCGAATTGTCAGCCTCTAAGATAGTCAAAATTGCTCATCAAGAAACACATGGACTTTTACTTGTCTCGTTTTCGAACCATTCTTGTCGACCTCTACTCGAAATTATAACTATATCTGAGTTATAGAACTGCGATTCAAGCACGATTACTCTCGTTGGAAAGCTAAGACATGAGGCTACAAGTTCAATGCATCAAGAAGAACACAGTCAGCCTCTAAGATAGTCAAAATTGCTCATCAAGAAACACATGGACTTTTACCGTCTCGTTCTCGTTTACGAGCATTCTTGTCGACCTCTACTCGAAATTTTAACTATATCTGGAGTTATAGAAGCTGCGATTCAAGCGATTACTCTCGTTGGAAAGCTAAGACATGAGGCTACAAGTTCAATGCATCAAGAAGAACCCGAGTCAGCCTCTAAGATAGTCAAAATTGCTCATCAAGAAACACATGGACTTTTCTTGTCTCGTTTCCGAACTCATTCTTGTCGACCTCTACTCGAATCTTAACTATATCTCGGAGTTATAGAACGCGATTCAAGCGAGATTACTCTCGTTGGAAAGCTAAGACATGAGGCTACAAGTTCAATGCATGAAGAAGAACCCAGTTCAGCCTCTAAGATAGTCAAAATTGCTCATCAAGAAACACATGGACTTTTACCGTCTCGTTTGTGAAGTGTTACTTGTCCGACCTCTACTCGAATTTTAACTATATCTCGGAGTTATAGAAGTGCGATTCAAGCATGATTACTCTCGTTGAAAAGCTAAGACATGAGGCAACAAGTTAATGCAACAAGAAGAACCCAGGTCAGCCTCTAAGATAGTCAAAATTGCTCATCAAGAAACACTTGGACTGTTACTTGTCTCGTTTCTGAACCGTTCTTGTCGACCTCTACTCGAATTTTAACTATATCTGGAGTTATAGAACTGCGATTCAAGCGCGATTACTCTCGTTGGAAAGCTAAGACATGAGGCTACAAGTTCAATTAATCAAGAAGAACCCAAGTCAGCCTCTAAGATAGTCAAAATTGCTCATCAAGAAACACATGGACTTTTACTTGTCTCGTTTCTTAAACTGTTACTGTCGACCTCTACTCGAATTTTAACTATATCTGGAGTTATAGAACTGCGATTCAAGCGCGATTACTCTCGTTGGAAAGCTAAGACATGAGGCTACAAGTTCAATGCATGAAGAAGAACCCAGTTCGGCCTCTAAGATAGTCAAAATTGCTCATCAAGAAACACATGGACTTTTACCGTCTCGTTTCTGAACTGTTGTCTCGACCTCTACTCGAATTTTAACTATATCCGGAGTTATAGAACTGCGATTCAAGCGCGATTACTCTCGTTGGAATGCTAAGACATGAGGCTACAAGTTCAATGCATCAAGAAGAACCCAGGTCAGCTTCTAAGATAGTCAAAATTGCTCATCAAGAAACACATGGACTTTTACCGTCTCGTTTCGAATCTTAATGTCGACGACCTCTACTCGAATCTTAACTATATCTGAGTTATAGAACCGCGATTCAAGCGAGATTACTCTCGTTGGAAAGCTAAGACATGAGGCTACAAGTTCAATGCATCAAGAAGAACCCAGTTCAGCCTCTAAGATAGTCAAAATTGCTCATCAAGAAACACATGGACTTTCTTCTTATGTCTCGTTTCTGAACCGTTCTTTTCTCGACCTCTACTCAGAATTTTAACTATATCCGGAGTTATAGAAGTGCGATTCAAGCATGATTACTCTCGTTGGAAAGCTAAGACATGAGGCTACAAGTTCAATGCATCAAGAAGAACCCGTGTCAGCCTCTAAGATAGTCAAAATTGCTCATCAAGAAACTCATGGACTTTTCTTGTCTCGTTTCTGAACTCAAGCTATCGACCTCTACTCAGAATTTTAACTATATCTGGAGTTATAGAACTGCGATTCAAGCGAGATTACTCTCGTTGGAAAGCTAAGACATGAGGCTACAAGTTCAATGCATCAAGAAGAACCCAGTTCAGCCTCTAAGTTAGTCAAAATTGCTCATCAAGAAACACATGGACTTTTCTTGTCTCGTTTCTAAACCGTTACTGTCCCGACCTCTACTCGAATCTTAACTATATCCGGAGTTATAGAACTGCGATTCAAGCGAGATTACTCTCGTTGGAAAGCTAAGACATGAGGCTACAAGTTCAATGCATCAAGAAGAACCCAGTCGCCTCTAAGATAGTCAAAATTGCTCATCAAGAAACACATGGACTTTTCTTCTCTCGTTTCTGAACTGTTACTTCACCTCTACTCGAGAATTTTAACTATATCTCGGAGTTATAGAAGTGCGATTCAAGCATGATTACTCTCGTTGGAAAGCTAAGACATGAGGCAACAAGTTAATGCAACAAGAAGAACCCATATCTCCCCTAAGATAGTCGAAAGTGCTCATCAACAAACACTTGACCGTCTTACTGTCTCGATTCGAACCGGCTATCGTGTCGATCTATACTGATTTTAACTATATCTAGAGTTATAGAACCGCGATTCATTTTTTAGCGTGATTATTCTCGTTTGAAAGCTAAGACATGAGGCTACAAGTTCAATGTATCAAGGAGAGCCCAGTCAGCCTCTAAGATAGTCATAATTGCTCATCAACAAACACTTGGACTTTTACTCCAACTCGTCTCGTTTTTCAACCGTTCTTTGTCGAGCTCTACTCAGAATCTTAACTATATCTGGAGTTATAGAACTGCGATTCAAGCGCGATTACTCTCGTTGGAAAGCTAAGACATGAGCCTACAAGTTCAATGCATCAAGAAGAACCCGTGTCAGCCTCTAAGATAGTCAAAATTGCTCATCAAGAAACACATGGACTTTTCTTGTCTCGTTTCGAAATGTTACTATCCGACCTCTACTCAGAATTTTGACTATATCCGGAGTTATATAACCGCAATTCAAGCGCGATTAGTCTCGTTGGAAAGCTAAGACATGGGGCTACAAGTTCAATGCATCAAGCGAGAACCCAGGTTCAGCCTCTACGATAGTCAAAATTGCTTATCAACAAACACTTGACCGTTACATTCTTGTGCACCTCTTACTTGTCTCGTTTTTGAAGTGTTACTTGCGACCTCTACTCGAATTGTAACTATATCTGGAGTTATAGAACCGCGATTCAAGCGCGATTACTCTCGTTGGAAAGCTAAGACATGAGGCTACAAGTTCAATTAATCAAGAAGAACCCAAGGTCAGCCTCTAAGATAGTCAAAATTGCTCATCAAGAAACACATGGACTTTTACCGTCTTGTTTAGAACTTCTTTATCGACCTCTACTCGAGAATTTTTAACTATATCTTGAGTTACAGAAGCTGCGATTCAAGCGAGATTACTCTCGTTGGAAAGCTAAGACATGAGGCTACAAGTTCAATGCATCAAGAAGAACCCGGGTCAGCCTCTAAGATAGTCAAAATTGCTCATCAAGAAACACATGGACTTTTCACGTCTCGTTTTACGAATCATATCGTCCGACCTCTACTCGAATTTTAACTATATCCGGAGTTATAGAACTGCGATTCAAGCGCGATTACTCTCGTTGGAAAGCTAAGACATGAGGCTAAAAGTTCAATGCATGAAGAAGAACCCAGGTCAGCCTCTAAGATAGTCAAAATTGCTCATCAAGAAACACATGGACTTTTACCGTCTCGTTTCGAACCGTTCTTGTCGACCTCTACTCAGAATTTTAACTATATCCGGAGTTATAGAACTGCGATTCAAGCGCGATTACTCTCGTTGGAAAGCTAAGACATGAGGCTACAAGTTCAATGCATCAAGAAGAACCCGAGTCAGCCTCTAAGATAGTCAAAATTGCTCATCAAGAAACACATGGACTTTTCTTGTCTCGTTTCGAATTCTTGTCGACCTCTACTCGAATCTTAACTATATCTGGGAGTTATAGAATCTGCGATTCAAGCGAGATTACTCTCGTTGGAAAGCTAAGACATGAGGCTACAAGTTCAATGCATCAAGAAGAACCCGTGTCAGCCTCTAAGATAGTCAAAATTGCTCATCAAGAAACACATGGACTTTTACTTGTCTCGTTTTCGAACGGTTACTTTCTGACCTCTACTCGAATTTTAACTATATCTCGGAGTTATAGAACTGCGATTCAAGCGAGATTACTCTCGTTGGAAAGCTAAGACATGAGGCTACAAGTTCAATGCATCAAGAAGAACCCAGGTCAGCCTCTAAGTTAGTCAAAATTGCTCATCAAGAAACACATGGACTTTTACTATCTCGTTTCTCATTCTTCGTCTCGACCTCTACTCGAGAATCTTAACTATATCCGGAGTTATAGACCGCGATTCAAGCGAGATTACTCTCGTTGGAAAGCTAAGACATGAGGCTACAAGTTCAATGCATCAAGAAGAACCCGTCAGCCTCTAAGATAGTCAAAATTGCTCATCAAGAAACACATGGACTTTTCTTGTCTCGTTTCTGAACTCTGTTCTTGTCGACCTCTACTCGAATTTTAACTATATCTGGAGTTATAGAAGTGCGATTCAAGCATGATTACTCTCGTTGGAAAGCCAAGACATGAGGCAACAAGTTAATGCAACAAGAAGAACCCATTCCTCCTCTAAGATAGTCGAAAGTGCTCATCAACAAACACTTGGACTTTTCGTCTCGTTTCGAACCAGTTACTTGTCGATCTATACTCGGAATTTTAACTATATCTAGAGTTATAGAACTGCGATTCTAGCGTGATTATTCTCGTTTGAAAGCTAAGACATGAGGCTACAAGTTCAATGTATCAAGCGAGACCCGAGTCAGCTCTCTAAGATAGTCATAATTGCTCATCAACAAACACTTGGACTTTTACTGTCCAAGCATTCTGTCTCGTTTTTGAACTGTTACTGTCGACCTCTACTCGAATTTTAACTATATCTGGAGTTATAGAACTGCGATTCAAGCGCGATTACTCTAGTTGGAAAGCTAAGACATGAGCCTACAAGTTCAATGCATCAAGAAGAACCCAGGTCAGCCTCTAAGATAGTCAAAATTGCTCATCAAGAAACACATGGACTTTTACTTGTCTTGTTTCGAACTGATACTTGTCGACCTCTACTCGAATTTTAACTATATCTGGAGTTATAGAACTGCGATTCAAGCGAGATTACTCTCGTTGGAAAGCTAAGACATGAGGCTACAAGTTCAATGCATGAAGAAGAACCCAGTGTCAGCCTCTAAGATAGTCAAAATTGCTCATCAAGAAACACATGGACTTTAGTCTCGTTTTGAACCGTTACCGTGTCGACCTCTACTCAGAATTTTAACTATATCGGAGTTATAGAACTGCGATTCAAGCGCGATTACTCTCGTTGGAAAGCTAAGACATGAGGCTACAAGTTCAATGCATCAAGAAGAACCCGGAGTCAGCCTCTAAGATAGTCAAAATTGCTCATCAAGAAACACATGGACTTTTCCGTCTCGTTTCGAACCGGCATTCTTGTCGACCTCTACTCGGAATCTTAACTATATCTGGAGTTATAGAACCGTGATTCAAGCGAGATTACTCTCGTTGGAAAGCTAAGACATGAGGCTACAAGTTCAATGCATCAAGAAGAACCCGGGTCAGCCTCTAAGATAGTCAAAATTGCTCATCAAGAAACACATGGACTTTTCCTTGTCTCGTTTCTAACCGTTACTTTGTCGACCTCTACTCGAATTTTAACTATATCTGGAGTTATAGAACTGCGATTCAAGCGAGATTACTCTCGTTGGAAAGCTAAGACATGAGGCTACAAGTTCAATGCATCAAGAAGAACCCAGTCAGCCTCTAAGTTAGACAAAATTGCTCATCAAGAAACACATGGACTTTTACTTGTCTCGTTTCTAACCGTTCTTGTATGACCTCTACTCAGAATCTTAACTATATCTGGAGTTATAGAACTGCGATTCAAGCGAGATTACTCTCGTTGGAAAGCTAAGACATGAGGCTACAAGTTCAATGCATCAAGAAGAACCCAGGTCAGCCTCTAAGATAGTCAAAATTGCTCATCAAGAAACACATGGACTTTTACTTGTCTCAAGTTTTCGAACTCGTTACTATCGACCTCTACTCGAATTTTAACTATATCCGGAGTTATAGAAGTGCGATTCAAGCATGATTACTCTCGTTGGAAAGCCAAGACATGAGGCAACAAGTTAATGCAACAAGAAGAACCCATTTCGCCTCTAAGATAGTCAAAAGTGCTCATCAACAAACACTTGATGTCTGTATCCTTGCTTTTCTGGATCTATCTCTCGATCTCTACTCGAATTTTAACTATATCTAGAGTTATAGAACTGCGATTCTAGCGTGATTATTCTCGTTTGAAAGCTAAGACATGAGGCTACAAGTTCAATGTATCAAGCAGAGCCCAGTTCGGCCTCTAAGATAGTCGAAATTGCTCATCAACAAACACTTGGACTTTTATTGTCCAACTCGTTTACGGCTCGTTTTTGGAATCAGTATCGTCGACCTCTACTCGAGAATTTTAACTATATCTGGAGTTATAGAACTGCGATTCAAGCGCGATTACTCTAGTTGGAAAGCTAAGACATGAGCCTACAAGTTCAATGCATCAAGAAGAACCCGAGTCAGCCTCTAAGATAGTCAAAATTGCTCATCAAGAAACACATGGACTTTTCTTGTCTTGTTTCTGAACTCATTCTTGTCACGACCTCTACTCGAATTTTAACTATATCTCGGAGTTATAGAAGCTGCGATTCAAGCGAGATTACTCTCGTTGGAAAGCTAAGACATGAGGCTACAAGTTCAATGCATGAAGAAGAACCCAGTTCAGCCTCTAAGATAGTCAAAATTGCTCATCAAGAAACACATGGACTTTTCTTGTCTCGTTTCTAAGCATTCTTGTCGACCTCTACTCGGAATTTTAACTATATCCGGAGTTATAGAACTGCGATTCAAGCGCGATTACTCTCGTTGGAAAGCTAAGACATGAGGCTACAAGTTCAATGCATCAAGAAGAACCCGGTCAGCCTCTAAGATAGTCAAAATTGCTCATCAAGAAACACATGGACTTTCTTCGTCTCGTTTCTGAACTGTATTCTCTGTCGACCTCTACTCGGAATCTTAACTATATCCGGAGTTATAGAACTGTGATTCAAGCGAGATTACTCTCGTTGGAAAGCTAAGACATGAGGCTACAAGTTCAATGCATCAAGAAGAACCCGTGTCAGCCTCTAAGATAGTCAAAATTGCTCATCAAGAAACACATGGACTTTTACCGTCTCGTTTCTGAATCTCGTTACTTTCTGACCTCTACTCAGACTTTTAACTATATCTCGGAGTTATAGAACTGCGATTCAAGCGAGATTACTCTCGTTGGAAAGCTAAGACATGAGGCTACAAGTTCAATGCATCAAGAAGAACCCAGTTCACCTCTAAGTTAGACAAAATTGCTCATCAAGAAACACATGGACTTTTACTTGTCTCGTTTCTAAGTCATTCTTTGTCACATGACCTCTACTCGAAATCTTAACTATATCTCGGAGTTATAGAACTGCGATTCAAGCGAGATTACTCTCGTTGGAAAGCTAAGACATGAGGCTACAAGTTCAATGCATCAAGAAGAACCCGGAGTCACCTCTAAGATAGTCAAAATTGCTCATCAAGAAACACATGGACTTTTACTGTCTCAAGTTTCGAACCGTTACTATCCGACCTCTACTCGAATTTTAACTATATCTGGAGTTATAGAACTGCGATTCAAGCATGATTACTCTCGTTGGAAAGCCAAGACATGAGGCAACAAGTTAATGCAACAAGAAGAACCCATTTCCGCCTCTAAGATAGTCGAAAGTGCTCATCAACAAACACTTGGACTTTTACGTCTCGTTTCGAAGCTCATTCTGTCGACCTCTATACTCGATTTTAACTATATCTAGAGTTATAGAACTACGATTCTAGCGTGATTATTCTCGTTTGAAAGCTAAGACATGAGGCTACAAGTTCAATGTATCAAGCAGAGCCCAGTTCAGCCTCTAAGATAGTCGAAATTGCTCATCAACAAACACTTGGACTTTTATTGTCCAACTCACTCGTTTCTGAACGTTATTCTTGTCGACCTCTACTCGGAATTTTAACTATATCCGGAGTTATAGAACTGCGATTCAAGCGCGATTACTCTAGTTGGAAAGCTAAGACATGAGCCTACAAGTTCAATGCATCAAGAAGAACCCGGTCAGCCTCTAAGATAGTCAAAATTGCTCATCAAGAAACACATGGACTTTTCTTGTCTCGTTTCCCAAATGTTACTCTCGACCTCTACTCGGATTTTGACTATATCCGGAGTTATATAACTGCAATTCAAGCGCGATTAGTCTCGTTGGAAAGCTAAGACATGGGGCTACAAGTTCAATGCATCAAGCAGAACCCAGTTCAGCCTCTAAGATAGTCAAAATTGCTTATCAACAAACACTTGGACTTTCTTGTGCACCTCTTCGTCTCGTTTTTGAAGTGTTACTTGTCGACCTCTACTCGAAATTGTAACTATATCTCGGAGTTATAGAACTGCGATTCAAGCGCGATTACTCTCGTTGGAAAGCTAAGACATGAGGCTACAAGTTCAATTAATCAAGAAGAACCCAAGTCACCTCTAAGATAGTCAAAATTGCTCATCAAGAAACACATGGACTTTTACTGTCTTGTTTCGAACTGTTACTTGTCGACCTCTACTCGAATTTTAACTATATCTGGAGTTATAGAATGCGATTCAAGCGAGATTACTCTCGTTGGAAAGCTAAGACATGAGGCTACAAGTTCAATGCATCAAGAAGAACCCGAGTCGACCTCTAAGATAGTCAAAATTGCTCATCAAGAAACACATGGACTTTTCTTGTCTCGTTTCGAACTGTTCTTTGTCGACCTCTACTCGGAATTATAACTATATCCCGGAGTTATAGAACTGCGATTCAAGCGCGATTACTCTCGTTGGAAAGCTAAGACATGAGGCTACAAGTTCAATGCATCAAGAAGAACACAGTCGACCTCTAAGATAGTCAAAATTGCTCATCAAGAAACACTTTGGACTTTCTCGTTTCCGAACATATCGTCTCGACCTCTACTCGGAATTTTAACTATATCTGAGTTATAGAACCTGCGATTCAAGCGCGATTACTCTCGTTGGAAAGCTAAGACATGAGGCTACAAGTTCAATGCATCAAGAAGAACCCAAGGTCAGCCTCTAAGATAGTCAAAATTGCTCATCAAGAAACACATGGACTTTTACTCGTTTCGAATTCTTGTCGACCTCTACCGAAATCTTCTAACTATATCTAGAGTTATAGAACTGCGATTCAAGCGAGATTACTCTCGTTGGAAAGCTAAGACATGAGGCTACAAGTTCAATGCATGAAGAAGAACCCGGGTCAGCCTCTAAGATAGTCAAAATTGCTCATCAAGAAACACATGGACTTTTACTTGTCTCGTTTGTGAAGTGTTACTGTCCCGACCTCTACTCGGAATTTTAACTATATCCGGAGTTATAGAAGTGCGATTCAAGCATGATTACTCTCGTTGGAAAGCTAAGACATGAGGCAACAAGTTAATGCAACAAGAAGAACCCATTTCGCCTCTAAGATAGTCGAAAGTGCTCATCAACAAACACTTGGACTTTTCTTGTCTCGTTTTCAAAACGCTATCGTGTCGATCTATACTCAAATTTTAACTATATCTAGAGTTATAGAACTGCCATTCTAGCGTGATTATTCTCGTTTGAAAGCTAAGACATGAGGCTACAAGTTCAATGTATCAAGCGAGCCCAGTTCACCTCTAAGATAGTCATAATTGCTCATCAACAAACACTTGGACTTTTACCGTCCAAGTTCTTGTCTCGTTTTTGAAGTGTCTTTGTCGACCTCTACTCGAATTCTTAACTATATCCGGAGTTATAGAACTGATTCAAGCGAGATTACTCTCGTTGGAAAGCTAAGACATGAGCCTACAAGTTCAATGCATCAAGAAGAACCCGAGTCAACCTCTAAGATAGTCAAAATTGCTCATCAAGAAACACATGGACTTTTCTTGTCTCGTTTGTGAATTGTTCATGTCGACCTCTACTCGAATTTTAACTATATCTAGAGTTATAGAAGTGCGATTCAAGCATGATTACTCTCGTTGGAAAGCCAAGACATGAGGCAACAAGTTAATGCAACAAGAAGAACCCATTTCGCCTCTAAGATAGTCGAAAGTGCTCATCAACAAACACTTGACTCATCGTCTCGTCTTACTATCTCGCTTATTCTCGATCTATACTCAGATTTTAACTATATCTAGAGTTATAGAACTGCGATTCTAGCGTGATTATTCTCGTTTGAAAGCTAAGACATGAGGCTACAAGTTCAATGTATCAAGCAGAGCCCAGTTCAGCCTCTAAGATAGTCGAAATGCTCATCAACAAACACTTGGACTTTTATTGTCCAACTCGTTTCTCACGCTTTTGAATCAAGCACTGTCGACCTCTACTCGAATTTTAACTATATCCGGAGTTATAGAGCTGATGATTCAAGCGCGATTACTCTAGTTGGAAAGCTAAGACATGAGCCTACAAGTTCAATGCATCAAGAAGAACCCAGGGTCACCCTCTAAGATAGTCAAAATTGCTCATCAAGAAACACATGGACTTTTACTTGTCGTTTCCGAAATGTTACTCTCTGACCTCTACTCGGTATTTTGACTATATCCGGAGTTATATAACCGCAATTCAAGCGCGATTAGTCTCGTTGGAAAGCTAAGACATGGGGCTACAAGTTCAATGCATCAGCGGAACCCAATTCGGCCTCAAAGATAGTCAAAATTGCTTATCAACAAACACTTGACTCGTTCTTGTGCACCTCTTACTGCTTCGTTTTTGAAGTGTTAATCGACCTCTACCTCGTAATTGTAACTATATCCGGAGTTATAGAACCGCTGATTCAAGCGCGATTACTCTCGTTGGAAAGCTAAGACATGAGGCTACAAGTTCAATTAATCAAGAAGAACCCAAGTCACCTCTAAGATAGTCAAAATTGCTCATCAAGAAACACATGGACTTTTACTGTCTTGTTTCTGAACTCGTTCCTGTCGACCTCTACTCGAATTTTAACTATATCTCGGAGTTATAGAACTGCGATTATCAAGCGAGATTACTCTCGTTGGAAAGCTAAGACATGAGGCTACAAGTTCAATGCATCAAGAAGAACCCGAGTCAGCCTCTAAGATAGTCAAAATTGCTCATCAAGAAACACATGGACTTTTACTTGTCTGTTTCCGAACGTTACTTGTCGACCTCTACTCGGAATTATAACTATATCTCGGAGTTATAGAATCGCGATTCAAGCGCGATTACTCTCGTTGGAAAGCTAAGACATGAGGCTACAAGTTCAATGCATCAAGAAGAACACAGTCAGCCTCTAAGATAGTCAAAATTGCTCATCAAGAAACACATGGACTTTTACCGTCTCGTTTTACGGCATTCTTGTCGACCTCTACTCGAATTTTAACTATATCTGGCAGTTATAGAACTGCGATTCAAGCGCGATTACTCTCGTTGGAAAGCTAAGACATGAGGCTACAAGTTCAATGCATCAAGAAGAACCCATGTCAGCCTCTAAGATAGTCAAAATTGCTCATCAAGAAACACATGGACTCTTGTCTCGTTTCCGAATCAGTATCGTTGTCTGACCTCTACTCGAAATCTTAACTATATCTGAGTTATAGAACGCGATTCAAGCGAGATTACTCTCGTTGGAAAGCTAAGACATGAGGCTACAAGTTCAATGCATCAAGAAGAACCCGGTCAGCCCTCTAAGATAGTCAAAATTGCTCATCAAGAAACACATGGACTTTTACTGTCTCGTTTGTGAAGTGTTACCGTCGACCTCTACTCGGAATTTTAACTATATCTCGGAGTTATAGAAGTGCGATTCAAGCATGATTACTCTCGTTGGAAAGCTAAGACATGAGGCAACAAGTTAATGCAACAAGAAGAACCCATTTCCTGCCTCTAAGATAGTCGAAAGTGCTCATCAACAAACACTTGGATTCTTGTCGTTTCGAAGCCGAACCGTTATCGCCGATCTATACTCCAGAATTTTAACTATATCTAGAGTTATAGAACCGCGATTCTAGCGTGATTATTCTCGTTTGAAAGCTAAGACATGAGGCTACAAGTTCAATGTATCAAGCGGAGCCTAGTTCAGCCTCTAAGATAGTCATAATTGCTCATCAACAAACACTTGGACTTTTAATGTCCAAGCATTCTCTGCCTCAGCTTCTCGAACCGTTCCGTCATCGACCTCTACTCGAATCTTAACTATATCTCGGGAGTTATAGAATCGCGATTCAAGCGCGATTACTCTAGTTGGAAAGCTAAGACATGAGCCTACAAGTTCAATGCATCAAGAAGAACCCGTGTCAGCCTCTAAGATAGTCAAAATTGCTCATCAAGAAACACATGGACTTTTACTTGTCGTTTCGAAATGTTACTATCGACCTCTACTCGCATTTTGACTATATCCGGAGTTATATAACCGCAATTCAAAGCGCGATTAGTCTCGTTGGAAAGCTAAGACATGGGGCTACAAGTTCAATGCATCAAGCGAGAACCCGTTCAGCCTCTAAGATAGTCAAAATTGCTTATCAACAAACACTTGAGCATTCTTGCACCCTCTGGCCGTCTCGTTTTTGAAGTGTTGCTGTCCGACCTCTACCCGAATTGTAACTATATCTGGAGTTATAGAACTGCGATTCAAGCGCGATTACTCTCGTTGGAAAGCTAAGACATGAGGCTACAAGTTCAATTAATCAAGAAGAACCAAAGTCGCCTCTAAGATAGTCAAAATTGCTCATCAAGAAACACATGGACTTTTCTTGTCCTTGTTTCCGAACCGTGCGTCTCGACCTCTACTCGGAATTTTAACTATATCTCGGAGTTATAGAATCGCGATTCAAGCGAGATTACTCTCGTTGGAAAGCTAAGACATGAGGCTACAAGTTCAATGCATCAAGAAGAACCCGATGTCGACCCTCTAAGATAGTCAAAATTGCTCATCAAGAAACACATGGACTTTAACCGTCTCGTTTTTGAATCAGTACGTCTCGACCTCTACTCGAAATTTTAACTATATCTCGGAGTTATAGAACTGCGATTCAAGCGCGATTACTCCGTTGGAAAGCTAAGACATGAGGCTACAAGTTCAATGAATCAAGAAGAACACAGTCGACCTCTAAGATAGTCAAAATTGCTCATCAAGAAACACATGGACTTTTATCGTCTCGTTTTACAACTCGATTCTTGTCGACCTCTACTCGAAATTTTAACTATATCTCGGAGTTATAGAACTGCGATTCAAGCGCGATTACTCTCGTTGGAAAGCTAAGACATGAGGCTACAAGTTCAATGCATCAAGAAGAACCCGTGTCAGCCTCTAAGATAGTCAAAATTGCTCATCAAGAAACACATGGACTTTTACCGTCTCGTTTCGAACTGCTATCGTCGACCTCTACTCGAATCTTAACTATATC
Organism: Populus x sibirica; assembly: GCA_019202695.1. Taxonomy (NCBI): domain Eukaryota; kingdom Viridiplantae; phylum Streptophyta; class Magnoliopsida; order Malpighiales; family Salicaceae; genus Populus; species Populus x sibirica. The sequence goes on along the minus strand of JAGMVL010001552.1, from coordinate 3,979 downwards.
CGGAGTTATAGAACTCCCGATTCAAGCGAGATTACACTCGTTGGAAAGCTAAGACATGAGCCTACAAGTTCAATGCATCAAAAGAACCCGAAGGCCGCCTCTAAGATAGTCAAAATTGCTCATCAAGAAACACATGGACTTTTACTCTGTCTCAGCTTCGAATCGCATATCGTTCGACCTCTACTGAAATCTTAACTATATCTCGGAGTTATAGAAGTGCGATTCAAGCATGATTACTCTCGTTGGAAAGCGAAGACATGAGGCAACAAGTTAATGCAACAAGAAGAACCCATTTCCGCTCCTAAGATAGTCGAAAGTGCTCATCAACAAACACTTGAATTTGTGCCTCGTTTCGAATCATTCTTGTCGATCTATACTCGAAATTTTAACTATATCTAGAGTTATAGAACTCGCGATTCTAGCGTGATTATTCTCGTTTGAAAGCTAAGACATGAGGCTACAAGTTCAATGCATCAAGAAGAACCCGTGTCGGCCTCTAAGATAGTCAAAATTGCTCATCAAGAAACACATCGACTTTTACTATCTCGTTTGTGAACTGTTCGTCTCGACCTCTACTCAGAATTTTAACTATATCCGGAGTTATAGAAGTGCGATTCCAAGCATGATTACTCCTGGTTGGAAAGCTAAGACATGAGGCAACAAGTTAATGCAACAAGAAGAACCCATTTCGCCTCTAAGATAGTCGAAAGTGCTCATCAACAAACACTTGGACATTCTTGTCTCGTTTCGAACTCATTCTGTTCGGGATCTATACTCAAATTTTAACTATATCTAGAGTTATAGAATCGCGATTCTAGCGTGATTATTCTCGTTTGAAAGCTAAGACATGAGGCTACAAGTTCAATGTATCAAGCGAGCCCAGTTCAGCCCTCTAAGATAGTCATAATTGCTCATCAACAAACACTTGGACTTTTCTTGTCCAATTGTTAATCTCGTTTAACCGCTAATCTTATCGACCTCTACTCGAATTTTAACTATATCCAGAGTTATAGAACCGCGATTCAAGCGCGATTACTCTCGTTGGAAAGCTAAGACATGAGCCTACAAGTTCAATGCATCAAGAAGAACCCAGTCACCTCTAAGATAGTCAAAATTGCTCATCAAGAAACACATGGACTTTTACTCTTCTCGTTTCGAAATGTTACTATCTGACCTCTACTCAGAATTTTGACTATATCCCGAGTTATATAAGCACAATTCAAGCGCGATTAGTCTCGTTGGAAAGCTAAGACATGGGGCTACAAGTTCAATGCATCAAGCGAGAACCCGGTTCAAACTCTAAGATAGTCAAAATTGCTTATCATCAAACACTTGACTCTTCGTGCACCTCTTACTTGTCTCGTTTTGAAGTGTTACTGTCGACCTCTACTCGCAATTGTAACTATATCTCGGAGTTATAGAACCGCGATTCAAGCGCCATTACTCTCGTTGGAAAGCTAAGACATGAGGCTACAAGTTCAATTAATCAAGAAGAACCCAAGTCAGCCTCTAAGATAGTCAAAATTGCTCATCAAGAAACACATGGACTTTTTACCGTCTTGTTTTCGAATTCGCTACGTTCGACCTCTACCTCGAATTTTAACTATATCTGGAGTTATAGAACTGCGATTCAAGCGAGATTACTCTCGTTGGAAAGCTAAGACATGAGGCTACATGTTCAATGCATCAAGAAGAACCCAGGTCAGACCCCCTAAGATAGTCAAAATTGCTCATCAAGAAACACATGGACTTTTACCGTCTCGTTTCCGAACCGTGCCGTCGACCTCTACTCGAATTTTAACTATATCCAGTTATAGAACTCGCGATTCAAGCGATTACTCTCGTTGGAAAGCTAAGACATGAGGCTACAAGTTCAATGCATCAAGAAGAACCCGAGTCAGCCTATAAGATAGTCAAAATTGCTCATCCAAGAAACACATGGACTTTACTGCCTGCTCGTTTCAAGTATTCTTGTCGACCTCTACTCGAGAATTTTAACTATATCCGGAGTTATAGAACTGCCGATTCAAGCGAGATTACTCCGTTGGAAAGCTAAGACATGAGGCTACAAGTTCAATGCATCAAGAAGAACCCCGTGTCAGCCTCTCAAGATAGTCAAAATTGCTCATCAAGAAACACATGGACTTTTACTTGTCTTGTTTCTGAACCGTTATCTTGTCGACCTCTACTCGAATTTTAACTATATCCGGAGTTATAGAACTGCGATTCAAGCGAGATTACTCTCGTTGGAAAGCTAAGACATGAGGCTACAAGTTCAATGCATCAAGAAGAACCCAGTCAGCCTCTAAGATAGTCAAAATTGCTCATCAAGAAACACATGGACTTTTACTGTCTCGTTTCTCGAACCATTCTTGTCGACCTCTACTCGAATTTTAACTATATCCGGAGTTATAGAACTGCGATTCAAGCGACATTACTCTCGTTGGAAAGCTAAGACATGAGGCTACAAGTTCAATGCATCAAGAAGAACCCAGGTCAGCCTATAAGATAGTCAAAATTGCTCATCAAGAAACACATGGACTTTTACCGTCTCGTTTCCGAACCGTTACCTCGTCGACCTCTACTCGAATTTTAACTATATCCTCGAGTTATAGAACCATGATTCAAGCGAGATTACTCTCGTTGGAAAGCTAAGACATGAGGCTACAAGTTCAATGCATCAAGAAGAACCCGGGTCAGCCTCTAAGATAGTCAAAATTGCTCATCAAAGAAACACATGGACTTTTATTGTCTCGTTTCAATGACCTAACTGTCGACCTCTACTCAGAATTTTAACTATATCTGGAGTTATAGAACTGCGATTCAAGCGCGATTACTCTCGTTGAAAGCTAAGACATGAGGCTACAAGTTCAATGTATCAAGCAGAGCCAGGTCAGCCTCTAAGATAGTCATAATTGCTCATCAACAAACACTTGGACTTTTCTTGTCGTTATTCAAGTCTTGTTTACTGAATTAGAGCCTCGATTACTCAGAATTTTAACTATATCCGAAGTTATAGAACCGCGATTCAAGCGATTACTCTCGTTGGAAAGCTAAGACATGAGGCTACAAGTTCAATGCATCAAGAAGAACCCGGTCAGCCTATAAGATAGTCAAAATTGCTCATCAAGAAACACATGGACTTTTCTGTCTCGTTTATGAAGCTGTTACCGTCTCGACCTCTACTCAGAATTTTAACTATATCCCGAGTTATAGAACTGCGATTCAAGCGAGATTACTCTCGTTGGAAAGCTAAGACATGAGGCTACAAGTTCAATGCATCAAGAAGAACCCGTGTGGCCTCTAAGATAGTCAAAATTGCTCATCAAGAAACACATGGACTTTTACTTGTCTTGTTTAGTGAAATGTTCTATGTCGACCTCTACTCGAATTTTAACTATATCGAGGGTTATATAAGCACGATTCAAGCGAGATTACTCTGTTGGAAAGCTAAGACATGAGGCTACAAGTTCAATGCATCAAGAAGAACCCGGTCAGCCTCTAAGATAGTCAAAATTGCTCATCAAGAAACACATGGACTTTCTAGTCTCGTTTACTGAGCATTCTTGTCGACCTCTACTCGGAATTTTAACTATGCGGGTTATAGAAGCTGCGATTCAAGCGCGATTACTCGTTGGAAAGCTGAGACTTGAGGCTACAAGTTCAATGCATCAAGAAGAACCCGATTGACCTCTAAGATAGTCAAAATTGCTCATCAAGAAACACATGGACTTTTCCTGTCTCGTTTCTGAACTATTACTTGTCGACCTCTACTCAGAATTTTAACTATATCTGGAGTTATAGAACTGCGATTCAAGCGAGATTAGCTCGTTGGAAAGCTAAGACATGAGGCTACAAGTTCAATGCATCAAGAAGAACCCAGTTCAGCCTCTAAGATAGTCAAAATTGCTCATCAAGAAACACATGGACTTTCTTGTCCCGTCTTCTAACGACATTCCTGTCCCGACCTCTACTCGAA
>JAGMVL010002294.1:0-91671 GCA_019202695.1 Populus x sibirica | reverse complement strand
CCTCTAGTCTCGAATTTTAACTATATGCGGGTTATAGGAGGACTGTGATTCAGCGAGATTACTCTCTTTGGAAAGCTAAGACATGAGGCTACAGAAGTTCAATGCATCAAGAAGAAACCTTGGTCGACCTCTAAGATAGTCAAATTGCTCGTCAAAACACATGAACTTAACTTGTCTCGTTTACGGACCTATTACTATCACGACCTCACTCGATACTAACTATATCACGGGAGTTATATAGCTGCCATTCAAAGCGCGATACTCTCTTTGGAAAGCTAAGACATGGGGCTCTAAAGTTCAATGCATCTGAGAACCCGGGTCGGCCTCAAGATAGTCAGAAATTGCTAGTCAACAAACAAATGGACCTATTCTTGGCACCTCTTGCTCTCGTTTGACATGTGCATCGACCTCTACTCGGGAATTTAACTATGCGGGATTATCGAGCTGATTCAAAAGCGAGATTACTCTCGTTGGAAAGCTAAGACATGAGGCTACAAGTTGAATAAATCAAGAAGAACCAGTTGGCCTCTAAGATAGTCAAAATTGCTCATCAAAACACGTGGACTTTACTCGTAATAGTTTACGAGCATTCTTGTCGACCTCTACTCGGAATTTTAACTATATCACGGAGTTATAGAACTTAGATTCAAGCGAGATTACTCTCGTTGGAAAGCTAAGACATGAGGCTACAAGTTCAATGCATCAAGAAGAACCCGGGTCGGCCTCTAAGATAGTCAAAAGTGCTCATCAAGAAACACATGAACTTTTACGTCGTTTACGGACATTATTGTCGACCTCTACTCAGAATTTAACTATATCACGAGTTATAGAGCTGATTCAAGCGCGATTCTCTCGTTGGAAAGCTAAGACATGAGGCTACAAGTTCAATGCATCAAGAAGAACATAGGTCAGCCTCTAAGATAGTCAAATTGCTCATCAAGAAACACATGGACTTTACATATCTGCGTTTACTGAAGCCCATTCTTGTCGACCTCTACTCTCAATTTTAACTATATACGGGTTATATAACTGCGATTCAAGCGCGCGATTACTCTCGTTGGAAAGCTAAGACATGAGGCTACAAGTTCAATGCATCAAGAAGAACACGATTCGGCCTACTTAAGATAGTGAAAAAATTGCTCATCCAAAAACAGCCATGGACTTTTAACATCGTTTACACGGCTATTCTTGTCGGCCTCTACTCGGAATATTAACTATATTGCAGGGTTATAGAAGCTGCGATTCAAGTGCGATTAGTCTCGTTGGAAAGCTAAGACATGAGGCTACAAGTTCAATGCATCAAAAGAACCTGGCTCGGCCTCTAAGATAGTCAAAATTGCTCATCAACAAACACATGGACTATTAACGTGCAGAGATTTCTTGTCTCATTTTTAAGCATTGCTTTGTGCGCCCTCTACTCGAATAAATTAACTATATGTGGAGTTATAGAACTACGATTCAAGCACGATTAGTCTCGTTGGAAAGCTAAGACATGGGGCTACATGTTCAATGCATCATGAAGAACCAGTTCTGCCTCTAAGATAGTTAAAAGTGCTCATCAACAAACACTTGGACTCTTGCTTTGTCTGTTTACGAGGCGCTAGTGTCGACCTCCTTCGAAAATTTTAACTATATCTAGAGTTATAGAGCTACGATTCTAGCACGATTACTCTCGTTGGAAAGCAAAGACATGAGGCTACAAGTTCAATGCATCAAGAAGAACCCTATTCGGCCTCTACGAGATAGTCATAATGGCTCATCAACAAACAACTTGGGCTTACCTCTGCAAGCTACTTCTGTCTCGTTTTATTAGCGCTAACGTCGACCTCTACTTGAGAAATTTAACTATATCACAGGTTATAGAAACTGCGATTCAAGCAGTGCTCGTTGGAAAGCTAAGACTGTGACCTACAAGTTCAATGCATCCAAGAAAGACGGAGTCGGCCTAAGATAGTCAAAATTGCTCGTCAAGAAACCGTGATTTCTTTGTCTCGTTTAGATATTCTTGTCGACCTCTACTCGGAAATTTTAACTATATGCAGGTTATAGAAGCTGCGATTCAGCGCGATTACTCTCGTTGGAAAGCTAAGACATGAGCCTACAAGTTCAATGCATCAAGAAGAACCGAGTCGGCCTCTAAGATAGTCAAAATTGCTCATCAAGAAACACATGGACTTTTACATCACCGTTTACGAAATGTTACTATCGACCTCTACTCGAAAATTTTGACTATATGGAGTTATGGCGCGTTCAAGCGATTAGTCTCGTTGGAAAGCTAAGACATGGGGCTACAAGTTCAATGCATCAAGCGGAGCCCGAGTTGACCTCTAAGATAGTCAAAATTGCTTATCAACAAACACTTGGTTTATTCTTGTACTCTCTTCTTGTCTCGTTTTTGAGTGTTCTTGTCGACCTCTACTCGGGAATTGTAACTATGTACGGGTTATAGAGCTGCGATTCAGCGCGATTACTCTGGTGGAAAGCTAAGACATGAGGCTACAAGTTCAATTAATGAGAAGAACTAGAGTCGGCCTCTAAGATAGTCAAAAATTGCTCATCCAAGAAACACATGGACTTTTCTTGTCTTGTTTATTCTTGTCGACCTCTACTCGGAATTTTAGCTTTATATATGCGGGTTATAGAGCGATTCAAGCGGATTACTCTCGTTGGAAAGCTAAGACATGAGGCTACAAGTTCAATGCATCAAGAGGAACCCGGATCGGCCCTCCAAAGATAGTCAAAATTGCTTATCCAAGAAACACTTGGGTACTTGTGCACCTCTTGCTCTCGTTCTTTAAGCATTCTTTGTCGACCTCTACTTTCGAGAATTCTAACTATATGCAGGTTATAGAAGCGCGATTCAAGCGGGATTACTCTCGTTGCAAAGCTAAGACATGAGGCTACAAGTTCAATGCATCAAGAAGAACCTGGGTCAGCCTCTAAGATAGTCAAAATTGCTCATCAAGATACACATGGACTTTTACGTCTGTCTTTAACATTATTCTTGTGGACCTCTACTCAGAATTTTAACTATATCCGGGTTATAGAAGCTGCGATTCCAAGCGATTACTCTCGTTTGAAACCTAAGACATGAGGCTACAAGTTCAATGAATCAAGAAGAGCCCGGTCGCCTCTAAGATAGTCAAAATTGCTCATCAAGATACACTTGGACTTATTCTTGTCTCGTTTACGAAATGTTACTATCGACCTCTACTTGAGAATTTTAACTATATCCGGAGTTATGTAACCGCGATTCAAAGCGCGATTAGCTCTCGTTGCAAAGCTAAGACATGAGGCTACAAGTTCAATGCATCAAGAAGAACCAGGTGTCGGCCCACCTCTAAGATAGTCAAATGCTCATCAAGAAACACATGGACTTTTCCTCTCTCGTTTTTAAAATGTTACTGTCGACCTCTACTCAGAATTTTAACTATATCTGGAGTTATAGAACTGCGAATTGAAGCAAGATTACTCGTTGGAAAGCTAAGAGATGGGGCTACAAGTTCAATGCATCAAGAAGAACCCAGTGCGGCCTCTAAGATAGTCAAAAGTGCTCATCAAGAAACACATGGACTTTATCCCTCTTGTCTCGTTTCGAGCCATCTTGCCGTGTCGACCTCTACTGAGGGTGTAACTATATCTAGAGTTATAGAAGCTACGATTCAAGCGTGATTACTCTCGTTGGAAAGCTAAGACATGAGGCTACAAGTTCAATGCATCAAGAAGAGCCTAGTCGGCCTCTAAGATAGTCAAAATTGCTCATCAACAAACACTTGGACTATACTTGTCCGACCACTTACCTTCCTTGTTTAAACCTGTTTTCTTGTCGACCTCTACTTTGAGTTTTAACTATATCGGAGTTATAGAGCTGCGATTCAAGCGCGATTACTCTCAGTTGGAAAGCTAAGACATGAGGCAACAAGTTCAATGCATCAAGAAGAACCGAGTTGACGCCTCTAAGATAGTCAAAAGTGCTCATCAACAAACACATGGGCTTTCTTGTCCGTTTAAGAAGCCGGTATTCTTGTCGACCTCTACTCAAATTTTAACTATATCTGGAGTTATAGAACTCCAATTCAAGGCGATTACTCTCGTTGGAAAGCTAAGACATGAGGCTACAAGTTCAATGCATCAAAAAGAACCCAGGTCATCCTCTAAGATAGTCAAAATTGCTCATCAAGAAACACATGGACTTTTATTGTCTCGTTTACGACATGTTACTCTCGACCTCTACTCCAGAATTTTAACTATATCTAGAGTTATAGAACCGAGATTCAAGCGCGATTACTCTCGTTGGAAAGCTAAGACATGAGGCTACAAGTTCAATGCATCAAGCGAACCTAGTTCACCTCAAGATAGTCAAAATTGCTTATCAACAAACACTTGGACATTTCTGTGCACCTCTTACTGTCTCGTTTTTTAAACTGTACTTGTCGACCTCTACTCGAGAATTCTAACTATATCCGGAGTTATAGAACTACAATTCAAGCGCGATTACTCTGTTGGAAAGCTAAGACATGAGGCTACAAGTTCAATGCATCAAGAAGAACCCAGGTCGACCTCTAAGATAGTGAAAGTTGCTCATCAAGAAACACATGGACTTTTACTTGTCTTGTTTACGAACTGTTCCTTGTCGACCTCTACTTAGAATTTTAACTATATCGGAGTTATAGAAGTGCGATTCAAGCGCGATTACTCTCGTTGGAAAGCTAAGACATGAGGCTACAAGTTCAATGCATCAAGCAGAACCTAGTTCAGCCTCTAAGATAGTCAAAATTGCTCATCAACAAACACATGGACTTTTGCACCTCTCGTTCTCGTTTTTAAAGTGTTACTATCGACCTCTACTCGGAATTCTAACTATATCCGGAGTTATAGAACTACAATTCAAGCGCGATTACTCTCGTTGGAAAGCTAAGACATGGGGCTACAAGTTCAATGCATAAAGAAGAACCCGGGTCATCCTCTAAGATAGTCAAAATTGCTTATCAACAAACACATGGACTTTTTCATCTTTCAGTCTTCGTTTACGAACCCATGTCTTATGCCGCTCGACCTCTACTCAGAATTGTAACTATATCTGGAGTTATAGAACTGCGATTCAAGCACGAATACTCTCGTTGGAAAGCTAAGACATGAGGCTACAAGTTCAATGCATCAAGAAGAACCCAGGTCAGCCTCTAAGATAGTCAAAATTGCTAATCAAGAAACACATAGACTTTTACTGTCTCTCGCTTCGAAATGTTACTATCCGACCTCTACTCGAAATTTTGACTATATCCGGAGTTATAGAACTGCAATTCAAGCGCGATTAGTCTCGTTGGAAAGCTAAGACATGGGGCTACAAGTTCAATGCATCAAGCAGAACCCAGGTCAGCCTCTAAGATAGTCAAAATTGCTTATCAACAAACACTTGGACTTATCGTACACCTCTTCTTCGTCTTGTTTGATGGTATCGTCGACCTCTACTCGGAATTTTAACTATATCTGGAGTTATAGAACTGCGATTCAAGCGCAATTACTCTCGTTGGAAAGCTAAGACATGAGGCTACAAGTTTAATGCATCAAGAAAAACCCAGATCAGCCTCTAAGATAGTCAAAATTGCTCATCAAGAAACACATGCACTTTCTTCGTCTCGTTTCGAAGTATTATTGTCCGGACCTCTACTCGAATTGTAACTATATCCGGAGTTATAGAACTGCGATTCAAGCACGATTACTCTCGTTGGAAAGCTAAGACTTGAGGATACAAGATCAATGCATCAATAAGAACCCAGGTCAGCCTCTAAGATAGTCAAAATTGCTCATCAAGAAACACATGGACTTTTGCTTTGTCTCGTTTCGAAATGTTACTATCCGACCTCTACTCGGAATTTTGACTATATCCGGAGTTATAGAACTGCGATTCAAGCGCGATTACTCTCGTTGGAAACCTAAGACATGAGGCTACAAGTTCAGTGCATCAAGAAGAACCCAGTTCTGCCTCTAAAATAGTCAAAAGTGCTCATCAACAACACTTGGACTATTCTTGTCTGTTTCGAAATGTTACTATCCGACCTCTACTCGAGAATTTTGACTATATCACGGAGTTATATAACCGCAATTCAAGCGCGATTAGTCTCGTTGGAAAGCTAAGACATGGGGCTACAAGTTCAATGCATCAAGCAGAACCCAGTTCAGCCTCTAAGATAGTCAAAATTGGTTATCAACAAACACATGGACTATTCTTGTCCACGTCTTACTCGTCTCGTTTTTGAACTGTCTTCGTCGACCTCTACTCGAGTTGTAACTATATCCGGAGTTATAGAACTGACGATTCGAGCACGAATACTCTCGTTGGAAAGGTAAGACATGAGGCTACAAGTTCAATGCATCAAGAAGAACCAAGGTCAGCCTCTAAGATAGTCAAAATTGCTCATCAAGAAACACATGGACTTTTGTCGTCTCGTTTTAAGCATTCTTGTCGACCTCTACTCGGAATTTTAACTATATCCGGAGTTATATAAGTGCGATTCAAGCATGATTACTCTCGTTGGAAAGCTAAGACATGAGGCAACAAGTTAATACAACGAGAAGAACCCATTTCTGCCTCTAAGATAGTCAAAAGTGCTCATCAACAAACACTTGAACTGTTATTGTCCATGTCTTACTATCTCGTTTCTGAACTGTTACTGTATGACCTTTACTCAGAATTTTAACTATATCTGGAGTTATAGAACTGCGATTCAAGCGCGATTGCTCTCGTTGGAAAGCTAAGACATGAGGCTACAAGTTTAATGCATCAAGAAGAACCCAAGTCAGCCCTCTAAGATAGTCAAAATTGCTCATCAAGAAACACGTGGACTTTTACTTGTCTCGTTTCTAAACTGCTACTCTCTAACCTCTACTCGAATTTTAACTATATCTGAGTTATAGAACTGCGATTCAAGCACGATTACTCTCGTTGGAAAGCTCAGACTTGAGGCTACAAGTTCAATGCATCAAGCAGAACCCGAGTCGCCTCTAAGATAGTCAAAATTGCTCATCAAGAAACACATGGACTTTTCTTCGTCTCTCGTTTATGGAAATATCTCTTACCTCTACTCGGAATTTTAACTATGTGCCGAGTTATATAACTGCCGATTCAAAGCGCGATTAGTCTCGTTGGAAAGCTAAGACATGGGGCTACAAGTTCAGTGCATCAAAGCAGAACCTAGTTCGGCCTCTAAGATAGTCAAAATTGCTCATCAAGAAACACATGCACTTTTACGTCTCGTTCTCGAAATAGTTATCTTGTCGACCTCTACTCGAATTTTGACTATATGCGGAGTTATATAAGCGCAATTCAAGCGAGATTAGTCTCGTTGGAAAGCTAAGACATGGGGCTACAAGTTCAATGCATCAAGAAGAACCCGGTCGGCCTCTAAGATAGTCAAAATTGCTCATCAAGAAACACATGGACTTTTCTTGTCTCGTTTGTGAACTGTTCTTGTCGACCTCTACTCGGAATTTTAACTATATACGGAGTTATAGAGCTGCGATTCAAGCGCGATTACTCTCGTTGGAAAGCTAAGACATGAGGCTACAAGTTCAATGCATCAAGAAGAACCCAGGTCAGCCTCTAAGATAGTCAAAGTTGCTCATCAAGAAACACATGGACTTTTACTGTCTCGTTTACTAATGTTACTTGTCGACCTCTACTCAGAATTTTAACTATATCTAGAGTTATAGAACTGGCAATTCAGCGCGATTACTCTCGTTGGAAAGCTAAGACATGAGGCTACAAGTTCAATGCATCAAGAAGAACCTAGTGCCCACCTAAGATAGTCAAAATTGCTCACAACAAACACATGGACTTTCTTGTCTCGTTTTTAAACGACCTCTACTCAGAATTTTAACTATATCGGAGTTATAGAACTACGATTCAAGCGAGATTACTCTCGTTGGAAAGCTAAGACATGAGGCTACAAGTTCAATGCATCAAGAAGAACCCTGGTCATCCTCTAAGATAGTCAAAATTGCTCATCAAGAAACACGTGGACTTTTACCCTCTTTCTCGTTTCTTGAAGCATTGTTAACCTACTCAAATTTTAACTATATCTGGAGTTATAGAACTGCGATTCAAGCGCGATTACTCTCGTTGGAAAGCTAAGACATGAGGCTACAAGTTCAATGCATCAAGAAGAACCCAGGTCAGCCTCTAAGATAGTCAAAATTGCTCATCAAGAAACACATGGACTTTTACCCTATCATACGTTTACCACCTCTACTGTCTCTTAACTGTTACTCGTCTATGACCTCTACTCATGAATTTTAACTATATCTAGAGTTATAGAGCTGCGATTCAAGCGAGATTATCTCATTGGAAAGCTAGGACATGGGGCTACAAGTTCTCATCAAAAAGCGAGCGCTAGATTAGCCTCTAAAGATAGTCAAAATTGCTTATCAGCAAACAATTGGTACATTCTCTGTACCAATCTCTTCCTGCATCTCCTTGTTGAGGTATTCTTGTCGACATCTACTCCGAATTTTAACTATGTCCCGGGTTATAGAGGCTACGATTCAAGCGCGATTACTCTCGTTGGGCTAAGACATGAGCGTACAAGTTTAATGCATCAAGAAGAACCCGGAGTCGCCTCTAAGATAGTCAAAATTGCTCATCCAAGAAACACGTGGACTTTTCTTGTCTCGTTTACCAAGAAATGTTACTACTCGACCTCTAGTCGGAATTTTGAGTACATGACGGATTATATAAGCAACGCAATTCAAAGCTGTGATTAGTCTCGTTGGAAAGCCAAGACATGGGGCTACTGAAGTTCAATGCATCAAGCGGAACCTGGATCGGCCTCTAAGATAGTCAAAATTGCTTATCAACAAACACTTGGACTTTCACTGTCCCCTTTGTGTCGTTTTTGAAGTGTTACGTTGCGCCTCTACTCGGAATTTTAACTATATGCGGAGTTATAGAACTGCGATTCAAGCGCGATTACTCTCGTTGGAAAGCTAAGACATGAGGCTACAAGTTCAATGTATCAAAGGAGAACCCAGTCGGCCTCTAAGATAGTCAAAATTGCTCATCGAGAAACACTGGACTTTTGCAGTGCATCGTTATTCATTTATTGAACTGATACTGTCTGACCTCTACTCAGAGTTCTAACTATATCTGGAGTTATAGAACTACGATTCAAGCGGGATTACTCTCGTTGGAAGCTAAGAGATGAGGCTACAAGTTCAATGCATCAAGAAGAACCAGGGTGGCCCTCTAAAAAGATAGTCAAAATTGCTCATCAGAAACACATGGACTTTCTTGTCTCGTTTAAGATGCCATTATTATCGACATCTACTCGGAATTTGCACTATATGCGGAGTTATAGGGGTGCCGATTCCAAGCTGATTACTCTCGTTGGAAAGCTAAGACATGAGGCAACAAGTTTAATGCATAGAGAACCCGTTACGCACCACACAGATGGTCATGCTCTCAACAAACACTTGGGCCCTTAACTCGTTTTACGAGCATTGCGTGTGACCTCTACTTAGATTTTAACTATATCCGAGTTATAGAACTGCCATTCAGCGATTAGTCTCGTTGGAAAGCTAAGACATGAGGCTACAAGTTCAATGCATCAAGCGGAGACCCAGTTGAACCTCTAAGATAGTCAAAATTGCTCATCAACAAACACTTGGACATACTTTGTCAGTCTGTTTATCTCGTTTCGAAGTGGTATCATCGGACCTCTACTCAGGATTTTAACTATATCTGGAGTTATGAACCACGATTCAGGCACGATTACTCTCGTTGGAAAGCTAAGACATGAGGCTACAAGTTCAATGCATCAAGAAGAACCCAAGTCAGCCTCTTAAGATAGTCAAAATTGCTAATCAAGAAACACATGGACTTTGACTTTATCGTTTGGAAATGTTACTATTCGACCTCTACTCGAATTTTGACTATATCTGGAGTTATAGAACTCAATTCAAGCGCGATTAGTCTGATGGAAAGCTAAGACATGGGCTACAAGTTCAATGCATCAAGAAGGGAACCCTGTTCGGCCTCTAAGATAGTCAAAATTGCTTATCAAGAAACAATTGGACTTTATTCGTCCCCAAATCAATATTTTTATCTCGTTTGCGAAGCCTTGCTTTGTCGACCTCTACTCAGAATTTTAACTATATGCGGAGTTATAGAACTGCGATTCAAGCATTATTACTCTCGTTGGAAAGCTAAGACATGAGGCCATACAAGTTTAATGCATCAAGAAGAACCCAGTTCAGCCTCTAAGATAGTCAAAATTGCTCATCAACAAACACTTGGACTTTTACCTCTCGTTTACTCGAGCTTTTTAACATGTCTGACCTCTACTCAGAATTTTAACTATATCCGGAGTTATAGAACCGCGATTCAAGCGCGATTACTCTCGTTGAAAAGCTAAGACATGAGGCTACAAGTTCAATGCATCAAGAAGAACCCAGTCAGCCTCTAAGATAGTCAAAATTGCTCATCAAGAAACACATGGACTTTTACTGTCTCGTTTCTGAAATGTTACTGTCCGACCTCTACTCAGAATTTTAACTATACTGGAGTTATAGAACTGCGATTCAAGCGCGATTACTCTCGTTGGAAAGCTAAGACATGAGGCTACAAGTTCAATGCATCAAGAAGAACCCAGGTCAGCCTCTAAGATAGTCAAAATTGCTCATCAAGAAACACTGGACCTTTACTGTCTCGTTTCAACCTGTTACTATCCGACCTCTACTCAAATTTTGACTATATCCTGAGTTATATAACCGCAATTCCAAGCGCGATTAGTCTCGTTGGAAAGCTAAGACATGGGGCTACAAGTTCAATGCATCAAGCAGAACCCGTTCAGCCTCTAAGATAGTCAAAATTGCTTATCAACAAACACATGGACTTTTACTGTCTCTTGTTCTCGTATTTTGAAGTCTTGTCCGACCTCTACTCAGAATTGTAACTATATCTGGAGTTATAGAACTGCGATTCAAGCGCGATTACTCTCGTTGGAAAGCTAAGACATGAGGCTACAAGTTCAATTAATCAAGAAGAACCCAAGTCAGCCTCTAAGATAGTCAAAATTGCTCATCAAGAAACACATGGACTTTTACTGTCTTGTTTCTGAACTGTTACTGTCTGACCTCTACTCAGAATTTTAACTATATCTGGAGTTATAGAACTGCGATTCAAGCAAGATTACTCTCGTTGGAAAGCTAAGACATGAGGCTACAAGTTCAATGCATCAAGAAGAACCCAAGTCAGCCTCTAAGATAGTCAAAATTGCTCATCAAGAAACACTTGGACTTTTATCTTCCTCTCGTTTCTAAACTGTTACTGTCTGACCTTTACTCGGAATTTTAACTATATCTGGAGTTATAGAACTGCGATTCAAGCGCGATTACTCTCGTTGGAAAGCTAAGACATGAGGCTACAAGTTCAATGCATCAAGAAGAACCCAGGTCAGCCTCTAAGATAGTCAAAATTGCTCATCAAGAAACACATGGACTTTTACTGTCTCGTTTTTGAACTGTTACTGTCTGACCTCTACTCAGAATTTTAACTATATCTGGAGTTATAGAACTGCGATTCAAGCGCGATTACTCTCGTTGGAAAGCTAAGACATGAGGCTACAAGTTCAATGCATCAAGAAGAACCCAGGTCAGCCTCTAAGATAGTCAAAATTGCTCATCAAGAAACACATGGACTTTTACTGTCTCGTTTCTGAACTGTTACTGTCTGACCTCTACTCAGAATTTTAACTATATCTGGAGTTATAGAACTGCGATTCAAGCGCGATTACTCTCGTTGGAAAGCTAAGACATGAGGCTACAAGTTCAATGCATCAAGAAGAACCCAGGTCAGCCTCTAAGATAGTCAAAATTGCTCATCAAGAAACACATGGACTTTTACTGTCTCGTTTCTGAACTGTTACTGTCTGACCTCTACTCAGAATTTTAACTATATCTGGAGTTATAGAACTGCGATTCAAGCACGATTACTCTCGTTGGAAAGCTAAGACATGAGGCTACAAGTTCAATGCATCAAGAAGAACCCAGTTCAGCCTCTAAGATAGTCAAAAGTGCTCATCAACAAACACTTGGACTGTTACTGTCTCGTTTCTGAACTGTTACTGTCTGACCTCTACTCAGAATTCTAACTATATCTAGAGTTATAGAACTGCGATTCAAGCGCGATTAGTCTCGTTGGAAAGCTAAGACATGAGGCTACAAGTTCAATGCATCAAGCAGAACCCAGTTCAGCCTCTAAGATAGTCAAAATTGCTTATCAACAAACACTTGGACTGTTACTGTCCACGTCTTACTGTCTCGTTTCTGAACTGTTACTGTCTGACCTCTACTCAGAATTCTAACTATATCTGGAGTTATAGAACTGCAATTCAAGCGCGATTACTCTCGTTGGAAAGCTAAGACATGAGGCTACAAGTTCAATGCATCAAGAAGAACCCAGGTCAGCCTCTAAGATAGTCAAAATTGCTCATCAAGAAACACATGGACTTTTACTGTCTCGTTTCTGAAATGTTACTGTCTGACCTCTACTCAGAATTTTAACTATATCTGGAGTTATAGAACTGCGATTCAAGCGCGATTACTCTCGTTGGAAAGCTAAGACATGAGGCTACAAGTTCAATGCATCAAGAAGAACCCAGGTCAGCCTCTAAGATAGTCAAAATTGCTTATCAACAAACACTTGGACTGTTACTGTGCACCTCTTACTGTCTCGTTTTTGAACTGTTACTGTCTGACCTCTACTCAGAATTTTAACTATATCTGGAGTTATAGAACTGCAATTCAAGCGCGATTACTCTCGTTGGAAAGCTAAGACATGAGGCTACAAGTTCAATGCATCAAGAAGAACCCAGTTCAGCCTCTAAGATAGTCAAAATTGCTCATCAAGAAACACATGGACTTTTACTGTCTCGTTTCTGAAGTGTTACTGTCTGACCTCTACTCAGAATTTTAACTATATCTGGAGTTATAGAACTGCGATTCAAGCGCGATTACTCTCGTTGGAAAGCTAAGACATGAGGCTACAAGTTCAATGCATCAAGAAGAACCCAGTTCAGCCTCTAAGATAGTCAAAATTGCTCATCAAGAAACACATGGACTGTTACCTCTTGTCTCGTTTCTGAACTGTTACTGTCTGACCTCTACTCAGAATTTTAACTATATCTGGAGTTATAGAACTGCGATTCAAGCGCGATTACTCTCGTTGGAAAGCTAAGACATGAGGCTACAAGTTCAATGCATCAAGAAGAACCCAGGTCAGCCTCTAAGATAGTCAAAATTGCTCATCAAGAAACACATGGACTTTTACTGTCTCGTTTCTGAACTGTTACTGTCTGACCTCTACTCAGAATTTTAACTATATCTGGAGTTATAGAACTGCGATTCAAGCGCGATTACTCTCGTTGGAAAGCTAAGACATGAGGCTACAAGTTCAATGCATCAAGAAGAACCCAGGTCAGCCTCTAAGATAGTCAAAATTGCTCATCAAGAAACACATGGACTTTTACTTGTCTCGTTTCTGAACTGTTACTGTCTGACCTCTACTCAGAATTTTAACTATATCTGGAGTTATAGAACTGCGATTCAAGCGCGATTACTCTCGTTGGAAAGCTAAGACATGAGGCTACAAGTTCAATGCATCAAGAAGAACCCAGGTCAGCCTCTAAGATAGTCAAAATTGCTCATCAAGAAACACATGGACTTTTACTGTCTCGTTTCTGAACTGTTACTGTCTGACCTCTACTCAGAATTTTAACTATATCTGGAGTTATAGAACTGCGATTCAAGCGATTAGTCTCGTTGGAAAGCTAAGACATGAGGCTACAAGTTCAATGCATCAAGAAGAACCCAGTTCAGCCTCTAAGATAGTCAAAATTGCTTATCAACAAACACTTGGACTGTTGTGCACCTCTTACTGTCTCGTTTTTGAAGTGTTACTGTCTGACCTCTACTCAGAATTGTAACTATATCTGGAGTTATAGAACTGCGATTCAAGCGCGATTACTCTCGTTGGAAAGCTAAGACATGAGGCTACAAGTTCAATGCATCAAGAAGAACCCAGGTCAGCCTCTAAGATAGTCAAAATTGCTCATCAAGAAACACATGGACTTTTACTGTCTCGTTTCTGAAGTGTTACTGTCTGACCTCTACTCAGAATTTTAACTATATCTGGAGTTATAGAACTGCGATTCAAGCGCGATTACTCTCGTTGGAAAGCTAAGACATGAGGCTACAAGTTCAATGCATCAAGAAGAACCCAGTTCTGCCTCTAAGATAGTCAAAATTGCTCATCAAGAAACACTTGGACTTTTACTGCACCTGTTCTGTCTCGTTTTTGAACTGTTACTGTCTGACCTCTACTCAGAATTTTAACTATATCTGGAGTTATAGAACTGCGATTCAAGCGCGATTACTCTCGTTGGAAAGCTAAGACATGAGGCTACAAGTTCAATGCATCAAGAAGAACCCAGGTCAGCCTCTAAGATAGTCAAAATTGCTCATCAACAAACACTTGGACTGTTACTGTCTTGTTTTTGAACTGTTACTGTCTGACCTCTACTCAGAATTTTAACTATATCTGGAGTTATAGAACTGCGATTCAAGCGATTACTCTCGTTGGAAAGCTAAGACATGAGGCTACAAGTTCAATGCATCAAGAAGAACCCAGTTCAGCCTCTAAGATAGTCAAAATTGCTTATCAACAAACACTTGGACTGTTACTGTCTCGTTTCTGAACTGCTACTGTCTGACCTCTACTCAGAATTTTAACTATATCTGGAGTTATAGAACTGCGATTCAAGCGCGATTACTCTCGTTGGAAAGCTAAGACATGAGGCTACAAGTTCAATGCATCAAGAAGAACCCAGGTCAGCCTCTAAGATAGTCAAAATTGCTCATCAAGAAACACTTGGACTGTTACTGTGCACCTCTTACTGTCTCGTTTCTGAACTGTTACTGTCTGACCTCTACTCAGAATTTTAACTATATCTGGAGTTATAGAACTGCGATTCAAGCATGATTACTCTCGTTGGAAAGCTAAGACATGAGGCTACAAGTTCAATGCATCAAGAAGAACCCAGGTCAGCCTCTAAGATAGTCAAAATTGCTCATCAAGAAACACTTGGACAGTTACTGTCTCCTTTCTGAACTGTTACTGTCAACCTCTACTCAGAATTTTAACTATATCTGGAGTTATAGAACTGCGATTCAAGCGCGATTACTCTCGTTGGAAAGCTAAGACATGAGGCTACAAGTTCAATGCATCAAGCAGAACCCAGTTCAGCCTCTAAGATAGTCAAAATTGCTTATCAACAAACACTTGGACTGTTACTGTGCACCTCTTACTGTCTCGTTTTTGAACTGTTACTGTCTGACCTCTACTCAGAATTTTAACTATATCTGGAGTTATAGAACTGCGATTCAAGCGCGATTACTCTCGTTGGAAAGCTAAGACATGAGGCTACAAGTTCAATGCATCAAGAAGAACCCAGGTCAGCCTCTAAGATAGTCAAAATTGCTCATCAAGAAACACTTGGACTTTTACTGTCTCGTTTCTGAAATGTTACTATCTGACCTCTACTCAGAATTTTAACTATATCTGGAGTTATAGAACTGCGATTCAAGCGCGATTAGTCTCGTTGGAAAGCTAAGACATGAGGCTACAAGTTCAATGCATCAAGCAGAACCCAGTTCAGCCTCTAAGATAGTCAAAATTGCTTATCAACAAACACTTGGACTGTTACTGTGCACCTCTTACTGTCTCGTTTTTGAACTGTTACTGTCTGACCTCTACTCAGAATTCTAACTATATCTGGAGTTATAGAACTGCGATTCAAGCGCGATTACTCTCGTTGGAAAGCTAAGACATGAGGCTACAAGTTCAATGCATCAAGAAGAACCCAGGTCAGCCTCTAAGATAGTCAAAATTGCTCATCAAGAAACACATGGACTTTTACTGTCTCGTTTCTGAACTGTTACTGTCTGACCTCTACTCAGAATTTTAACTATATCTGGAGTTATAGAACTGCGATTCAAGCGAGATTACTCTCGTTGGAAAGCTAAGACATGAGGCTACAAGTTCAATGCATCAAGAAGAACCCAGGTCAGCCTCTAAGATAGTCAAAATTGCTCATCAAGAAACACATGGACTTTTACTGTCTCGTTTCTGAACTGTTACTGTCTGACCTCTACTCAGAATTTTAACTATATCTGGAGTTATAGAACTGCGATTCAAGCGTGATTACTCTCGTTGGAAAGCTAAGACATGAGGCTACAAGTTCAATGCATCAAGAAGAACCCAGGTCAGCCTCTAAGATAGTCAAAATTGCTCATCAACAAACACTTGGACTCCTTTTACTGTCTCGTTTCTGAACTGTTACTGTCTGACCTCTACTCAGAATTTTAACTATATCTGGAGTTATAGAACTGCGATTCAAGCATGATTACTCTCGTTGGAAAGCTAAGACATGAGGCTACAAGTTCAATGCATCAAGAAGAACCCAGTTCTGCCTCTAAGATAGTCAAAATTGCTCATCAACAAACACTTGGACTTTTCTGTCCAACTCTTACTGTCTCGTTTTTGAACTGTTATCTGTCCGACCTCTACTCAGAATTTTAACTATATCTGGAGTTATAGAACTGCGATTCAAGCGCGATTACTCTCGTTGGAAAGCTAAGACATGAGGCTACAAGTTCAATGCATCAAGAAGAACCCAGGGTCAGCCTCTAAGATAGTCAAAATTGCTCATCAAGAAACACATGGACTTTTACTGTCTCGTTTCTGAACTCCTGTTACTGTCTGACCTCTACTCAGAATTTTAACTATATCTGGAGTTATAGAACTGCGATTCAAGCATGATTACTCTCGTTGGAAAGCTAAGACATGAGGCAACAAGTTAATGCAACAAGAAGAACCCATTTCTGCCTCTAAGATAGTCAAAAGTGCTCATCAACAAACACTTGGACTGTTGCTGTCTCATTTTTGAACTGTTACTGTCTGCCCTCTACTCAGAATTTTAACTATATCTGGAGTTATAGAACTGCGATTCAAGCGCGATTAGTCTCGTTGGAAAGCTAAGACATGAGGCTACAAGTTCAATGCATCAAGTAGAACCCAGTTCAGCCTCTAAGATAGTCAAAATTGCTTATCAACAAACACTTGGACTTTTACTGTCTCGTTTCTCGTTTTTGAACTGTTACTGTCTGACCTCTACTCAGAATTTTAACTATATCTGGAGTTATAGAACTGCGATTCAAGCGCGATTACTCTCGTTGGAAAGCTAAGACATGAGGCTACAAGTTCAATGCATCAAGAAGAACCCAGGTCAGCCTCTAAGATAGTCAAAATTGCTCATCAAGAAACACATGGACTTTTACTGTCTCGTTTCTGAAATGTTACTTGTCCGACCTCTACTCAGAATTTTAACTATATCTGGAGTTATAGAACTGCAATTCAAGCGCGATTAGTCTCGTTGGAAAGCTAAGACATGAGGCTACAAGTTCAATGCATCAAGCAGAACCCAGTTCAACCTCTAAGATAGTCAAAATTGCTTATCAACAAACACTTGGACTTTACTGTGCACCTCTTACTTGCCTCGCTTTTTGAAGTGTTACTGTCTGACCTCTACTCAGAATTGTAACTATATCTGGAGTTATAGAACTACGATTCAAGCGCGATTACTCTCGTTGGAAAGCTAAGACATGAGGCTACAAGTTCAATTCATCAAGAAGAACCCAGGTCAGCCTCTAAGATAGTCAAAATTGCTCATCAAGAAACACATGGACTTTTACTCTGTCTGTTTCTGAACTGCTATTCTTGTCGACCTCTACTCGAATTTTAACTATATCTGGAGTTATAGAACTGCGATTCAAGCACGATTACTCTCGTTGGAAAGCTAAGACATGAGGCTACAAGTTCAATGCATCAAGAAGAACCCAGTTCAGCCTCTAAGATAGTCAAAATTGCTCATCAAGAAACACTTGGACTTTTCTCTTGTCTCGTTTTCGAACTGTTACTGTCCGCCCTCTACTCAGAATTTTAACTATATCTGGAGTTATAGAACTGCGATTCAAGCACGATTACTCTCGTTGGAAAGCTAAGACATGAGGCTACAAGTTCAATGCATCAAGAAGAACCCAGGTCAGCCTCTAAGATAGTCAAAATTGCTCATCAACAAACACATGGACTTTTACTGTCTCGTTTTTGAACTGTTACTGTCTGACCTCTACTCAGAATTTTAACTATATCTGGAGTTATAGAACCGCGATTCAAGCGCGATTACTCTCGTTGGAAAGCTAAGACATGAGGCTACAAGTTCAATGCATCAAGAAGAACCCAGTTCAGCCTCTAAGATAGTCAAAATTGCTCATCAAGAAACACATGGACTTTTACCGTCTCGTTTCGAACTGTTACTGTCTCGACCTCTACTCAGAATTTTAACTATATCTGGAGTTATAGAACTGCGATTCAAGCGCGATTACTCTCGTTGGAAAGCTAAGACATGAGGCTACAAGTTCAATGCATCAAGAAGAACCCAGGTCAGCCTCTAAGATAGTCAAAATTGCTCATCAAGAAACACATGGACTTTTACTTGTCTCCGTTTTTGAACTGTTACTGTCTGGACCTCTACTCAGAATTTTAACTATATCTGGAGTTATAGAACTGCGATTCAAGCACGATTACTCTCGTTGGAAAGCTAAGACATGAGGCTACAAGTTCAATGCATCAAGAAGAACCCAGTTCAGCCTCTAAGATAGTCAAAATTGCTCATCAAGAAACACTTGGACTTTTACTGTCTCGTTTCAACTGTTACCTGTCTGACCTCTACTCAGAATTTTAACTATATCTGGAGTTATAGAACTGCGATTCAAGCGCGATTACTCTCGTTGGAAAGCTAAGACATGAGGCTACAAGTTCAATGCATCAAGAAGAACCCAGGTCAGCCTCTAAGATAGTCAAAATTGCTCATCAAGAAACACATGGACTTTTACTGTCTCGTTTCTGAACTGTTACTGTCTGACCTCTACTCAGAATTTTAACTATATCTGGAGTTATAGAACTGCGATTCAAGCGCGATTACTCTCGTTGGAAAGCTAAGACATGAGGCTACAAGTTCAATGCATCAAGAAGAACCCAGTCAGCCTCTAAGATAGTCAAAATTGCTCATCAAGAAACACATGGACTTTTACTGTCTCTCGTTTCTGAACTGTTACTGTCTGACCTCTACTCAGAATTTTAACTATATCTGGAGTTATAGAACTGCGATTCAAGCGCGATTACTCTCGTTGGAAAGCTAAGACATGAGGCTACAAGTTCAATGCATCAAGAAGAACCCAGGTCAGCCTCTAAGATAGTCAAAATTGCTCATCAAGAAACACATGGACTTTTACTGTCTCGTTTCTGAACTGTTACTGTCTGACCTCTACTCAGAATTTTAACTATATCCGGAGTTATAGAACTGCGATTCAAGCGCGATTACTCTCGTTGGAAAGCTAAGACATGAGGCTACAAGTTCAATGCATCAAGAAGAACCCAGGTCAGCCTCTAAGATAGTCAAAATTGCTCATCAAGAAACACATGGACTTTTACTGTCTCGTTTCCGAACTGTTACTGTCGACCTCTACTCAGAATTTTAACTATATCTGGAGTTATAGAAGTGCGATTCAAGCACGATTACTCTCGTTGGAAAGCTAAGACATGAGGCTACAAGTTCAATGCATCAAGAAGAACCCAGGTCAGCCTCTAAGATAGTCAAAATTGCTCATCAAGAAACACATGGACTTTTACCTCTACTGTCTCGTTTCTGAACTGTTACTGTCTGACCTCTACTCAGAATTTTAACTATATCTGGAGTTATAGAACTGCGATTCAAGCGCGATTACTCTCGTTGGAAAGCTAAGACATGAGGCTACAAGTTCAATGCATCAAGAAGAACCCAGGTCAGCCTCTAAGATAGTCAAAATTGCTCATCAAGAAACACATGGACTCTTACTGTCTCGTTTCTAAACTGTTACTGTCTGACCTCTACTCCAGAATTTTAACTATATCTGGAGTTATAGAACTGCGATTCAAGCGCGATTACTCTCGTTGGAAAGCTAAGACATGAGGCTACAAGTTCAATGCATCAAGAAGAACCCAGGTCAGCCTCTAAGATAGTCAAAATTGCTCATCAAGAAACACATGGACTTTTACTGTCTCGTTTTTAACTGTACTGTCTGACCTCTACTCAGAATTTTAACTATATCTGGACTTATAGAACTGCGATTCAAGCGGGATTACTCTCGTTGGAAAGCTAAGACATGAGGCTACAAGTTCAATGCAACAAGAAGAACCCATTCTGCCTCTAAGATAGTCGAAAGTGCTCATCAACAAACACTTGGACTGTTACTGTCTCGTTTCTGAACTGTTACTGTCTGACCTCTACTCAGAATTCTAACTATATCTGGAGTTATAGAACTGCGATTCAAGCGCGATTACTCTCGTTGGAAAGCTAAGACATGAGGCTACAAGTTCAATGCATCAAGAAGAACCCAGTTCAGCCTCTAAGATAGTCAAAATTGCTTATCAACAAACACTTGGACTTTTACTGTCTCCTTTGTGAACTGTTACTGTCTGACCTCTACTCAGAATTCTAACTATATCTGGAGTTATAGAACTGCGATTCAAGCGTGATTACTCTCGTTGGAAAGCTAAGACATGAGGCTACAAGTTCAATGCATCAAGAAGAACCCAGGTCAGCCTCTAAGATAGTCAAAATTGCTCATCAAGAAACACATGGACTTTTACTGTCTCGTTTCTGAAATGTTACTATCTGACCTCTACTCAGAATTTTAACTATATCTGGAGTTATAGAACTGCGATTCAAGCGCGATTACTCTCGTTGGAAAGCTAAGACATGAGGCTACAAGTTCAATGCATCAAGAAGAACCCAGGTCAGCCTCTAAGATAGTCAAAATTGCTCATCAACAAACACTTGGACTGTTACTGTCTCGTTTTTGAAGTGTTACTGTCTGACCTCTACTCAGAATTTTAACTATATCTGGAGTTATAGAACTGCGATTCAAGCGCGATTACTCTCGTTGGAAAGCTAAGACATGAGGCTACAAGTTCAATGCATCAAGAAGAACCCAAGTCAGCCTCTAAGATAGTCAAAATTGCTCATCAACAAACACTTGGACTTTTACTCGTTTCTAGTTTCTCGAACTGTTACTGTCTGACCTCTACTCAGAATTTTAACTATATCTGGAGTTATAGAACTGCGATTCAAGCGAGATTACTCTCGTTGGAAAGCTAAGACATGAGGCTACAAGTTCAATGCATCAAGAAGAACCCAGGTCAGCCTCTAAGATAGTCAAAATTGCTCATCAAGAAACACATGGACTTTTACTTGTCTCGTTTCTGAACTGTTACCGTCTGACCTCTACTCAGAATTTTAACTATATCTGGAGTTATAGAACTGCGATTCAAGCGCGATTACTCTCGTTGGAAAGCTAAGACATGAGGCTACAAGTTCAATGCATCAAGAAGAACCCAGTCAGCCTCTAAGATAGTCAAAATTGCTCATCAAGAAACACATGGACTTTTACTGTCTCGTTTCTGAACTGTTACTGTCTCACCTCTACTCAGAATTTTAACTATATCTGGAGTTATAGAACTGCGATTCAAGCGCGATTACTCTCGTTGGAAAGCTAAGACATGAGGCTACAAGTTCAATGCATCAAGAAGAACCCAGGTCAGCCTCTAAGATAGTCAAAATTGCTCATCAAGAAACACTTGGACTTTTACTGTCTCGTTTTTGAACTGTTACTGTCTGACCTCTACTCAGAATTTTAACTATATCTGGAGTTATAGAACTGCGATTCAAGCATGATTACTCTCGTTGGAAAGCTAAGACATGAGGCTACAAGTTCAATGCATCAAGAAGAACCCAGTTCTGCCTCTAAGATAGTCAAAATTGCTCATCAAGAAACACATGGACTTTTACTGTCTCGTTTCTCCGTTTCGAACTGTTACTGTCTGACCTCTACTCAGAATTTTAACTATATCTGGAGTTATAGAACTGCGATTCAAGCGCGATTACTCTCGTTGGAAAGCTAAGACATGAGGCTACAAGTTCAATGCATCAAGAAGAACCCAGTTCTGCCTCTAAGATAGTCAAAATTGCTCATCAAGAAACACATGGACTTTTACTGTCTCGTTTCTAAACTGTTACTGTCTGACCTCTACTCAGAATTTTAACTATATCTGGAGTTATAGAACTGCGATTCAAGCGCGATTACTCTCGTTGGAAAGCTAAGACATGAGGCTACAAGTTCAATGCATCAAGAAGAACCCAGTCAGCCTCTAAGATAGTCAAAATTGCTCATCAAGAAACACATGGACTTTTACTGTCTCGTTTCTGAACTGTTACTGTCTGACCTCTACTCAGAATTTTAACTATATCTGAGTTATAGAACTGCGATTCAAGCGCGATTACTCTCGTTGGAAAGCTAAGACATGAGGCTACAAGTTCAATGCATCAAGAAGAACCCATTTCAGCCTCTAAGATAGTCAAAATTGCTCATCAAGAAACACATGGACTTTTACTGTCTCGTTTCTGAACTGTTACCGTCTGACCTCTACTCAGAATTTTAACTATATCTGGAGTTATAGAACTGCGATTCAAGCGCGATTACTCTCGTTGGAAAGCTAAGACATGAGGCTACAAGTTCAATGCATCAAGAAGAACCCAGGTCAGCCTCTAAGATAGTCAAAATTGCTCATCAACAAACACATGGACTTTTACTGTCTCGTTTCTGAACTGTTACTGTCTGACCTCTACTCAGAATTTTAACTATATCTGGAGTTATAGAACTGCGATTCAAGCGCGATTACTCTCGTTGGAAAGCTAAGACATGAGGCTACAAGTTCAATGCATCAAGAAGAACCCAGGTCAGCCTCTAAGATAGTCAAAATTGCTCATCAAGAAACACATGGACTTTTACTGTCTTGTTACTGTCTCGTTTCTGAACTGTTACTGTCTGACCTCTACTCAGAATTTTAACTATATCTGGAGTTATAGAACTGCGATTCAAGCGAGATTACTCTCGTTGGAAAGCTAAGACATGAGGCTACAAGTTCAATGCATCAAGAAGAACCCAGGTCAGCCTCTAAGATAGTCAAAATTGCTCATCAAGAAACACATGGACTTTTACTGTCTCGTTTCTGAACTGTTACTGTCTGACCTCTACTCAGAATTTTAACTATATCTGGAGTTATAGAAGTGCGATTCAAGCATGATTACTCTCGTTGGAAAGCTAAGACATGAGGCTACAAGTTCAATGCATCAAGAAGAACCCAGTTCAGCCTCTAAGATAGTCAAAATTGCTCATCAAGAAACACATGGACTTTTACTGTCTCGTTTCTGAACTGTTATTGTCTGACCTCTACTCAGAATTTTAACTATATCTGGAGTTATAGAACTGCGATTCAAGCGCGATTACTCTCGTTGGAAAGCTAAGACATGAGGCTACAAGTTCAATGCATCAAGAAGAACCCAGGTCAGCCTCTAAGATAGTCAAAATTGCTCATCAAGAAACACATGGACTTTTACTGTCTCGTTTCTGAACTGTTACTGTCTCGACCTCTACTCAGAATTTTAACTATATCTGGAGTTATAGAACTGCGATTCAAGCGAGATTACTCTCGTTGGAAAGCTAAGACATGAGGCTACAAGTTCAATGCATCAAGAAGAACCCAGGTCAGCCTCTAAGATAGTCAAAATTGCTCATCAAGAAACACATGGACTTTTACTGTCTCGTTTCTGAACTGTTACTGTCTGACCTCTACTCAGAATTTTAACTATATCTGGAGTTATAGAACTGCGATTCAAGCGCGATTACTCTCGTTGGAAAGCTAAGACATGAGGCTACAAGTTCAATGCATCAAGAAGAACCCAGTCAGCCTCTAAGATAGTCAAAATTGCTCATCAAGAAACACATGGACTTTTACTGTCTCGTTTCTGAACTGTTACTGTCTGACCTCTACTCAGAATTTTAACTATATCTGGAGTTATAGAACTGCGATTCAAGCGCATGATTACTCTCGTTGGAAAGCTAAGACATGAGGCTACAAGTTCAATGCATCAAGAAGAACCCAGTTCAGCCTCTAAGATAGTCAAAATTGCTTATCAACAAACACTTGGACTTTTACTGTCTCGTTTCTGAACTGTTACTGTCTGACCTCTACTCAGAATTTTAACTATATCTGGAGTTATAGAACTGCGATTCAAGCGCGATTACTCTCGTTGGAAAGCTAAGACATGAGGCTACAAGTTCAATGCATCAAGAAGAACCCAGTTCAGCCTCTAAGATAGTCAAAATTGCTCATCAACAAACACTTGGGCTGTTACTGTCCAACTGTTACTGTCTTGTTTCTGAACTGTTACTGTCTGACCTCTACTCAGAATTTTAACTATATCTGGAGTTATAGAACTGCGATTCAAGCGCGATTACTCTCGTTGGAAAGCTAAGACATGAGGCTACAAGTTCAATGCATCAAGAAGAACCCAGGTCAGCCTCTAAGATAGTCAAAATTGCTCATCAAGAAACACATGGACTTTTACTGTCTCGTTTCTAAACTGTTACTGTCTGACCTCTACTCAGAATTTTAACTATATCTGGAGTTATAGAACTGCGATTCAAGCGCGATTACTCTCGTTGGAAAGCTAAGACATGAGGCTACAAGTTCAATGCATCAAGAAGAACCCAGTTCAGCCTCTAAGATAGTCAAAATTGCTCATCAAGAAACACTTGGACTTTTACTGTCTCGTTTCTGAACTGTTACTGTCTGACCTCTACTCAGAATTTTAACTATATCTGGAGTTATAGAACTGCGATTCAAGCTGATTACTCTCGTTGGAAAGCTAAGACATGAGGCTACAAGTTCAATGCATCAAGAAGAACCCAGGTCAGCCTCTAAGATAGTCAAAATTGCTCATCAAGAAACACATGGACTTTTACTGTCTCGTTTCTTGAACTGTTACTGTCTGACCTCTACTCAGAATTTTAACTATATCTGGAGTTATAGAACTGCGATTCAAGCGAGATTACTCTCGTTGGAAAGCTAAGACATGAGGCTACAAGTTCAATGCATCAAGAAGAACCCAGTCAGCCTCTAAGATAGTCAAAATTGCTCATCAAGAAACACATGGACTTTTACTGTCTCGTTTCTGAACTGTTACTGTCTGACCTCTACTCAGAATTTTAACTATATCTGGAGTTATAGAACTGCGATTCAAGCGCGATTACTCTCGTTGGAAAGCTAAGACATGAGGCTACAAGTTCAATGCATCAAGAAGAACCCAGGTCAGCCTCTAAGATAGTCAAAATTGCTCATCAAGAAACACATGGACTTTTACTTTCTCGTTTCTGAACTGTTACTGTCTGACCTCTACTCAGAATTTTAACTATATCTGGAGTTATAGAACTGCGATTCAAGCGCGATTACTCTCGTTGGAAAGCTAAGACATGAGGCTACAAGTTCAATGCATCAAGAAGAACCCAGGTCAGCCTCTAAGATAGTCAAAATTGCTCATCAAGAAACACATGGACTTTTACTGTCTCGTTTCTGAACTGTTACTGTCTGACCTCTACTCAGAATTTTAACTATATCTGGAGTTATAGAAGTGCGATTCAAGCGCGATTACTCTCGTTGGAAAGCTAAGACATGAGGCTACAAGTTCAATGCATCAAGAAGAACCCAGGTCAGCCTCTAAGATAGTCAAAATTGCTCATCAAGAAACACATGGACTTTTACTGTCTCGTTTCTGAACTGTTACTGTCTGACCTCTACTCAGAATTTTAACTATATCTGGAGTTATAGAACTGCGATTCAAGCGCGATTACTCTCGTTGGAAAGCTAAGACATGAGGCTACAAGTTCAATGCATCAAGCAGAACCCAGTTCAGCCTCTAAGATAGTCAAAATTGCTTATCAACAAACACTTGGACTTTTACTGTCCAACTCTTACTTGTCTCGTTTTTGAACTGTTACTCTGTCTCGACCTCTACTCAGAATTTTAACTATATCTGGAGTTATAGAACTGCGATTCAAGCGCGATTACTCTCGTTGGAAAGCTAAGACATGAGGCTACAAGTTCAATGCATCAAGAAGAACCCAGGTCAGCCTCTAAGATAGTCAAAATTGCTCATCAAGAAACACATGGACTTTTACTGTCTCGTTTCTGAACTGTTACTGTCTGACCTCTACTCAGAATTTTAACTATATCTGGAGTTATAGAACTGCGATTCAAGCGCGATTACTCTCGTTGGAAAGCTAAGACATGAGGCTACAAGTTCAATGCATCAAGAAGAACCCAGTTCAGCCTCTAAGATAGTCAAAATTGCTCATCAAGAAACACTTGGACTGTTACTGTCTCTCTTACTGTCTCGTTTCTGAACTGTTACTGTCTGACCTCTACTCAGAATTTTAACTATATCTGGAGTTATAGAACTGCGATTCAAGCGCGATTACTCTCGTTGGAAAGCTAAGACATGAGGCTACAAGTTCAATGCATCAAGAAGAACCCAGGTCAGCCTCTAAGATAGTCAAAATTGCTCATCAAGAAACACATGGACTTTTACTGTCTCGTTTCTGAACTGTTACTGTCTGACCTCTACTCAGAATTTTAACTATATCTGGAGTTATAGAACTGCGATTCAAGCGAGATTACTCTCGTTGGAAAGCTAAGACATGAGGCTACAAGTTCAATGCATCAAGAAGAACCCAGGTCAGCCTCTAAGATAGTCAAAATTGCTCATCAAGAAACACATGGACTTTTACTGTCTCGTTTCTGAACTGTTACTGTCTGACCTCTACTCAGAATTTTAACTATATCTGGAGTTATAGAACTGCGATTCAAGCGTGATTACTCTCGTTGGAAAGCTAAGACATGAGGCTACAAGTTCAATGCATCAAGAAGAACCCAGGTCAGCCTCTAAGATAGTCAAAATTGCTCATCAAGAAACAC
Organism: Populus x sibirica; assembly: GCA_019202695.1. Classification (NCBI taxonomy): domain Eukaryota; kingdom Viridiplantae; phylum Streptophyta; class Magnoliopsida; order Malpighiales; family Salicaceae; genus Populus; species Populus x sibirica. The sequence goes on along the minus strand of JAGMVL010002294.1, from coordinate 64,649 downwards.
ATGGACTTTTACTGTCTCGTTTCTGAACTGTTACTGTCTGACCTCTACTCAGAATTTTAACTATATCTGGAGTTATAGAACTGCGATTCAAGCGCGATTACTCTCGTTGGAAAGCTAAGACATGAGGCTACAAGTTCAATGCATCAAGAAGAACCCAGGTCAGCCTCTAAGATAGTCAAAATTGCTCATCAAGAAACACATGGACTTTTACTGTCTCTTTCTTTCCCAACTGTTACTGTCTGACCTCTACTCAGAATTTTAACTATATCTGGAGTTATAGAACTGCGATTCAAGCGCGATTACTCTCGTTGGAAAGCTAAGACATGAGGCTACAAGTTCAATGCATCAAGAAGAACCCAGGTCAGCCTCTAAGATAGTCAAAATTGCTCATCAAGAAACACATGGACTTTTACTGTCTCGTTTCTGAACTGTTACTGTCTGACCTCTACTCAGAATTTTAACTATATCTGGAGTTATAGAACTGCGATTCAAGCGCGATTACTCTCGTTGGAAAGCTAAGACATGAGGCTACAAGTTCAATGCATCAAGAAGAACCCAGGTCAGCCTCTAAGATAGTCAAAATTGCTCATCAACAAACACTTGGACTTTTACTGTCTCTCGTTTCTGAACTGTTACTGTCTGACCTCTACTCAGAATTTTAACTATATCTCGGAGTTATAGAACTGCGATTCAAGCGCGATTACTCTCGTTGGAAAGCTAAGACATGAGGCTACAAGTTCAATGCATCAAGAAGAACCCAGTTCAGCCTCTAAGATAGTCAAAATTGCTCATCAAGAAACACATGGACTTTTACTGTCTCTGTCTCGTTTTTGAAATGTTACTGTCTCTGACCTCTACTCAGAATTTTAACTATATCTGGAGTTATAGAACTGCGATTCAAGCGAGATTACTCTCGTTGGAAAGCTAAGACATGAGGCTACAAGTTCAATGCATCAAGAAGAACCCAGGTCAGCCTCTAAGATAGTCAAAATTGCTCATCAAGAAACACATGGACTTTTACTGTCTCGTTTCTGAACTGTTACTGTCTGACCTCTACTCAGAATTTTAACTATATCTGGAGTTATAGAACTGCGATTCAAGCGCGATTACTCTCGTTGGAAAGCTAAGACATGAGGCTACAAGTTCAATGCATCAAGAAGAACCCAGGTCAGCCTCTAAGATAGTCAAAATTGCTCATCAAGAAACACTTGGACAGTTACTGTCTCGTTTCTGAACTGTTACTGTCTGACCTCTACTCAGAATTTTAACTATATCTGGAGTTATAGAACTGCGATTCAAGCGGGATTACTCTCGTTGGAAAGCTAAGACATGAGGCTACAAGTTCAATGCATCAAGAAGAACCCAGTTCAGCCTCTAAGATAGTCAAAATTGCTTATCAACAAACACTTGGACTTTTACTGTCTCGTTTCTGAACTGTTACTGTCTGACCTCTACTCAGAATTTTAACTATATCTGGAGTTATAGAACTGCGATTCAAGCGCGATTACTCTCGTTGGAAAGCTAAGACATGAGGCTACAAGTTCAATGCATCAAGAAGAACCCAGTTCAGCCTCTAAGATAGTCAAAATTGCTCATCAAGAAACACATGGACTTTTACTGTCTCGTTTCTGAAATGTTACTCTCTGACCTCTACTCAGAATTTTAACTATATCTGGAGTTATAGAACTGCGATTCAAGCGCGATTAGTCTCGTTGGAAAGCTAAGACATGAGGCTACAAGTTCAATGCATCAAGCAGAACCCAGTTCAGCCTCTAAGATAGTCAAAATTGCTCATCAACAAACACTTGGACTGTTACTGTCTTACTGTCTCGTTTTTGAACTGTTACTGTCCCGACCTCTACTCAGAATTTTAACTATATCTGGAGTTATAGAACTGCGATTCAAGCGCGATTACTCTCGTTGGAAAGCTAAGACATGAGGCTACAAGTTCAATGCATCAAGAAGAACCCAGGTCAGCCTCTAAGATAGTCAAAATTGCTCATCAAGAAACACATGGACTTTTACTGTCTCGTTTCTGAAATGTTACTGTCTGACCTCTACTCAGAATTTTAACTATATCTGGAGTTATAGAACTGCGATTCAAGCGCGATTACTCTCGTTGGAAAGCTAAGACATGAGGCTACAAGTTCAATGCATCAAGAAGAACCCAGGTCAGCCTCTAAGATAGTCAAAATTGCTCATCAAGAAACACATGGACTTTTACTGTCTCGTTTCTGAACTGTTACTGTCTGACCTCTACTCAGAATTTTAACTATATCTGGAGTTATAGAACTGCGATTCAAGCGCGATTACTCTCGTTGGAAAGCTAAGACATGAGGCTACAAGTTCAATGCATCAAGAAGAACCCAGGTCAGCCTCTAAGATAGTCAAAATTGCTCATCAAGAAACACATGGACTTTTACTGTCTCGTTCTGAACTGTTACTGTCTGACCTCTACTCAGAATTTTAACTATATCTGGAGTTATAGAACTGCGATTCAAGCGCGATTACTCTCGTTGGAAAGCTAAGACATGAGGCTACAAGTTCAATGCATCAAGAAGAACCCAGGTCAGCCTCTAAGATAGTCAAAATTGCTCATCAACAAACACTTGGACTTTTACTGTCTCGTTTCTGAACTGTTACTGTCTGACCTCTACTCAGAATTTTAACTATATCTGGAGTTATAGAACTGCGATTCAAGCGGGATTACTCTCGTTGGAAAGCTAAGACATGAGGCTACAAGTTCAATGCATCAAGAAGAACCCAGGTCAGCCTCTAAGATAGTCAAAATTGCTCATCAAGAAACACATGGACTTTTACTGTCTCGTTTCTGAACTGTTACTGTCTGACCTCTACTCAGAATTTTAACTATATCTGGAGTTATAGAAGTGCGATTCAAGCATGATTACTCTCGTTGGAAAGCTAAGACATGAGGCTACAAGTTCAATGCATCAAGAAGAACCCAGGTCAGCCTCTAAGATAGTCAAAAGTGCTCATCAACAAACACTTGGACTGTTACTGTCTCTGTTTCTGAACTGTTACTGTCTGACCTCTACTCAGAATTTTAACTATATCTGGAGTTATAGAACTGCGATTCAAGCGCGATTACTCTCGTTGGAAAGCTAAGACATGAGGCTACAAGTTCAATGCATCAAGAAGAACCCAGTTCAGCCTCTAAGATAGTCAAAATTGCTTATCAACAAACACTTGGACTTTTACTGTCTCGTTTCTGAACTGTTACTGTCTGACCTCTACTCAGAATTTTAACTATATCTGGAGTTATAGAACTGCGATTCAAGCGATTACTCTCGTTGGAAAGCTAAGACATGAGGCTACAAGTTCAATGCATCAAGAAGAACCCAGGTCAGCCTCTAAGATAGTCAAAATTGCTCATCAAGAAACACATGGACTTTTACTGTCTCGTTTCTGAACTGTTACTGTCTGACCTCTACTCAGAATTTTAACTATATCTGGAGTTATAGAACTGCAATTCAAGCGCGATTAGTCTCGTTGGAAAGCTAAGACATGAGGCTACAAGTTCAATGCATCAAGAAGAACCCAGTTCTGCCTCTAAGATAGTCAAAATTGCTCATCAACAAACACTTGGACTTTTACTGTGCACCTCTTACTGTCTCGTTTTTGAACTGTTACTGTCTGACCTCTACTCAGAATTTTAACTATATCTGGAGTTATAGAACTGCGATTCAAGCGCGATTACTCTCGTTGGAAAGCTAAGACATGAGGCTACAAGTTCAATGCATCAAGAAGAACCCAGTCAGCCTCTAAGATAGTCAAAATTGCTCATCAAGAAACACATGGACTTTTACTGTCTCGTTTCTGAACTGTTACTGTCTGACCTCTACTCAGAATTTTAACTATATCTGGAGTTATAGAACTGCGATTCAAGCGCGATTACTCTCGTTGGAAAGCTAAGACATGAGGCTACAAGTTCAATGCATCAAGAAGAACCCAGTCAGCCTCTAAGATAGTCAAAATTGCTCATCAAGAAACACATGGACTTTTACTGTCTCGTTTCTTGAACTGTTAACTGTTCTGACCTCTACTCAGAATTTTAACTATATCTGGAGTTATAGAACTGCGATTCAAGCGCGATTACTCTCGTTGGAAAGCTAAGACATGAGGCTACAAGTTCAATGCATCAAGAAGAACCCAGGTCAGCCTCTAAGATAGTCAAAATTGCTCATCAAGAAACACATGGACTTTTACTGTCTCGTTTTCGAACTGTTACTGTCTGACCTCTACTCAGAATTTTAACTATATCTGGAGTTATAGAACTGCGATTCAAGCGCGATTACTCTCGTTGGAAAGCTAAGACATGAGGCTACAAGTTCAATGCATCAAGAAGAACCCAGGTCAGCCTCTAAGATAGTCAAAATTGCTCATCAAGAAACACATGGACTTTTACTGTCTCGTTTCTTAACTGTTACTGTCTGACCTCTACTCAGAATTTTAACTATATCTGGAGTTATAGAACTGCGATTCAAGCGCGATTACTCTCGTTGGAAAGCTAAGACATGAGGCTACAAGTTCAATGCATCAAGAAGAACCCAGGTCAGCCTCTAAGATAGTCAAAATTGCTCATCAAGAAACACATGGACTTTTACTGTCTCGTTTCGAACTGTTACTGTCTGACCTCTACTCAGAATTTTAACTATATCTGGAGTTATAGAACTGCGATTCAAGCACGATTACTCTCGTTGGAAAGCTAAGACATGAGGCTACAAGTTCAATGCATCAAGAAGAACCCAGTTCTGCCTCTAAGATAGTCAAAATTGCTCATCAACAAACACTTGGACTGTTACTGTCTCGTTTTTGAACTGTTACTGTCTGACCTCTCCTCAGAATTTTAACTATATCTGGAGTTATAGAACTGCGATTCAAGCGCGATTACTCTCGTTGGAAAGCTAAGACATGAGGCTACAAGTTCAATGCATCAAGAAGAACCCAGGTCAGCCTCTAAGATAGTCAAAATTGCTCATCAAGAAACACATGGACTTTTACTGTCTCGTTTCTGAACTGTTACTGTCTGACCTCTACTCAGAATTTTAACTATATCTGGAGTTATAGAACTGCGATTCAAGCATGATTACTCTCGTTGGAAAGCTAAGACATGAGGCTACAAGTTCAATGCATCAAGAAGAACCCATTTCTGCCTCTGAGATAGTCAAAAGTGCTCATCAACAAACACTTGGACTTTTACTGTCTCGTTTCTCGTTTCTGAACTGTTACTGTCTGACCTCTACTCAGAATTTTAACTATATCTGGAGTTATAGAACTGCGATTCAAGCGCGATTACTCTCGTTGGAAAGCTAAGACATGAGGCTACAAGTTCAATGCATCAAGCAGAAGAACCCAGTTCAGCCTCTAAGATAGTCAAAATTGCTCATCAACAAACACTTGGACTTTTACTGTCACCTCTTATATCTCGTTTTTGAACTGTTACTGTCTGACCTCTACTCAGAATTTTAACTATATCTGGAGTTATAGAACTGCGATTCAAGCGCGATTACTCTCGTTGGAAAGCTAAGACATGAGGCTACAAGTTCAATGCATCAAGAAGAACCCAGGTCAGCCTCTAAGATAGTCAAAATTGCTCATCAAGAAACACATGGACTTTTACTGTCTCGTTTCTGAACTGTTACCGTCTGACCTCTACTCAGATTTCTAACTATATCTAGAGTTATAGAACTGCGATTCAAGCGCGATTACTCTCGTTGGAAAGCTAAGACATGAGGCTACAAGTTCAATGCATCAAGCAGAACCGAGTTCAGCCTCTAAGATAGTCAAAATTGCTCATCAACAAACACTTGGACTTTTACTGTCTCGTTTCTAACTCGTTTTGACTGTCTGACCTCTACTCAGAATTGTAACTATATCTGGAGTTATAGAACTGCGATTCAAGCGCGATTACTCTCGTTGGAAAGCTAAGACATGAGGCTACAAGTTCAATGCATCAAGAAGAACCCAGGTCAGCCTCTAAGATAGTCAAAATTGCTCATCAAGAAACACATGGACTTTTACTGTCTCGTTTCTGAACTGTTACTGTCTGACCTCTACTCAGAATTTTAACTATATCTGGAGTTATAGAACTGCGATTCAAGCGAGATTACTCTCGTTGGAAAGCTAAGACATGAGGCTACAAGTTCAATGCATCAAGAAGAACCCAGGTCAGCCTCTAAGATAGTCAAAATTGCTCATCAAGAAACACATGGACTTTTACTGTCTCGTTTCTGAACTGTTACTGTGTGACCTCTACTTAGAATTTTAACTATATCTGGAGTTATAGAACTGCGATTCAAGCGCGATTACTCTCGTTGGAAAGCTAAGACATGAGGCTACAAGTTCAATGCATCAAGAAGAACCCAGGTCAGCCTCTAAGATAGTCAAAATTGCTCATCAAGAAACACATGGACTTTTACTGTCTCGTTTCTGAACTGTTACTGTCTGACCTCTACTCAGAATTTTAACTATATCTGGAGTTATAGAACTGCGATTCAAGCGCGATTACTCTCGTTGGAAAGCTAAGACATGAGGCTACAAGTTCAATGCATCAAGAAGAACCCAGGTCAGCCTCTAAGATAGTCAAAATTGCTCATCAAGAAACACATGGACTTTTACTGTCTCGTTTCTGAACTGTTACTGTCTGACCTCTACTCAGAATTTTAACTATATCTGGAGTTATAGAACTGCGATTCAAGCGAGATTACTCTCGTTGGAAAGCTAAGACATGAGGCTACAAGTTCAATGCATCAAGAAGAACCCAGGTCAGCCTCTAAGATAGTCAAAATTGCTCATCAAGAAACACATGGACTTTTACTGTCTCGTTTCTGAACTGTTACTGTCTGACCTCTACTCAGAATTTTAACTATATCTGGAGTTATAGAACTGCGATTCAAGCGCGATTACTCTCGTTGGAAAGCTAAGACATGAGGCTACAAGTTCAATGCATCAAGAAGAACCCAGGTCAGCCTCTAAGATAGTCAAAATTGCTCATCAAGAAACACATGGACTTTTACTGTCTCGTTTCTGAACTGTTACTGTCTGACCTCTACTCAGAATTTTAACTATATCTGGAGTTATAGAACTGCGATTCAAGCGCGATTACTCTCGTTGGAAAGCTAAGACATGAGGCTACAAGTTCAATGCATCAAGAAGAACCCAGGTCAGCCTCTAAGATAGTCAAAATTGCTCATCAAGAAACACATGGACTTTTACTGTCTCGTTTCTGAACTGTTACTGTCTGACCTCTACTCAGAATTTTAACTATATCTGGAGTTATAGAACTGCGATTCAAGCGCGATTACTCTCGTTGGAAAGCTAAGACATGAGGCTACAAGTTCAATGCATCAAGAAGAACCCAGTTCAGCCTCTAAGATAGTCAAAATTGCTCATCAACAAACACTTGGACTGTTACTGTCTCGTTTCTGAACTGTTACTGTCTGACCTCTACTCAGAATTCTAACTATATCTGGAGTTATAGAACTGCGATTCAAGCGCGATTACTCTCGTTGGAAAGCTAAGACATGAGGCTACAAGTTCAATGCATCAAGAAGAACCCAGGTCAGCCTCTAAGATAGTCAAAATTGCTCATCAAGAAACACATGGACTTTTACTGTCTCGTTTCTGAACTGTTACTGTCTGACCTCTACTCAGAATTTTAACTATATCTGGAGTTATAGAACTGCGATTCAAGCGCGATTACTCTCGTTGGAAAGCTAAGACATGAGGCTACAAGTTCAATGCATCAAGAAGAACCCAGGTCAGCCTCTAAGATAGTCAAAATTGCTCATCAAGAAACACATGGACTTTTACTGTCTCGTTTCTGAACTGTTACTGTCTGACCTCTACTCAGAATTTTAACTATATCTGGAGTTATAGAACTGCGATTCAAGCGATTACTCTCGTTGGAAAGCTAAGACATGAGGCTACAAGTTCAATGCATCAAGAAGAACCCAGTCAGCCTCTAAGATAGTCAAAATTGCTCATCAAGAAACACTTGGACTTTTACTTCACCTCTTACTGTCTCGTTTTAAACTGTTACTGTCTGACCTCTACTCAGAATTTTAACTATATCTGGAGTTATAGAACTGCGATTCAAGCGCGATTACTCTCGTTGGAAAGCTAAGACATGAGGCTACAAGTTCAATGCATCAAGAAGAACCCAGGTCAGCCTCTAAGATAGTCAAAATTGCTCATCAAGAAACACATGGACTTTTACTGTCTCGTTTCTGAACTGTTACTGTCTGACCTCTACTCAGAATTTTAACTATATCCGGAGTTATAGAACTGCGATTCAAGCGCGATTACTCTCGTTGGAAAGCTAAGACATGAGGCTACAAGTTCAATGCATCAAGAAGAACCCAGGTCAGCCTCTAAGATAGTCAAAATTGCTCATCAAGAAACACATGGACTTTTACTGTCTCGTTTCTGAACTGTTACTGTCTGACCTCTACTCAGAATTTTAACTATATCTGGAGTTATAGAACTGCGATTCAAGCGCGATTACTCTCGTTGGAAAGCTAAGACATGAGGCTACAAGTTCAATGCATCAAGAAGAACCCAGGTCAGCCTCTAAGATAGTCAAAATTGCTCATCAAGAAACACATGGACTTTTACTGTCTCGTTTCTGAACTGTTACTGTCTGACCTCTACTCAGAATTTTAACTATATCTGGAGTTATAGAACTGCGATTCAAGCGCGATTACTCTCGTTGGAAAGCTAAGACATGAGGCTACAAGTTCAATGCATCAAGAAGAACCCAGGTCAGCCTCTAAGATAGTCAAAATTGCTCATCAAGAAACACATGGACTTTTACTGTCTCGTTTCTGAACTGTTACTGTCTGACCTCTACTCAGAATTCTAACTATATCTGGAGTTATAGAACTGCGATTCAAGCGCGATTACTCTCGTTGGAAAGCTAAGACATGAGGCTACAAGTTCAATGCATCAAGAAGAACCCAGGTCAGCCTCTAAGATAGTCAAAATTGCTCATCAAGAAACACTTGGACTGTTACTGTCTTACTGTCTCGTTTCTGAACTGTTACTGTCTGACCTCTACTCAGAATTTTAACTATATCTGGAGTTATAGAACTGCGATTCAAGCGCGATTACTCTCGTTGGAAAGCTAAGACATGAGGCTACAAGTTCAATGCATCAAGAAGAACCCAGGTCAGCCTCTAAGATAGTCAAAATTGCTCATCAAGAAACACATGGACTTTTACTGTCTCATTTCTGAACTGTTACTGTCTGACCTCTACTTAGAATTTTAACTATATCTGGAGTTATAGAACTGCGATTCAAGCATGATTAGTCTCGTTGGAAAGCTAAGACATGAGGCTACAAGTTCAATGCATCAAGAAGAACCCAGTTCAGCCTCTAAGATAGTCAAAAGTGCTCATCAACAAACACTTGGACTGTTACTGTCTCGTTTCTGAACTGTTACTGTCTCGACCTCTACTCCAGAATTTTAACTATATCTGGAGTTATAGAACTGCGATTCAAGCGCGATTACTCTCGTTGGAAAGCTAAGACATGAGGCTACAAGTTCAATGCATCAAGAAGAACCCAGTTCAGCCTCTAAGATAGTCAAAATTGCTCATCAACAAACACTTGGACTTTTACTGTCACCTCTTACTGTCTCGTTTTTGAACTGTTACTGTCTGACCTCTACTCAGAATTTTAACTATATCTGGAGTTATAGAACTGCGATTCAAGCGCGATTACTCTCGTTGGAAAGCTAAGACATGAGGCTACAAGTTCAATGCATCAAGAAGAACCCAGGTCAGCCTCTAAGATAGTCAAAATTGCTCATCAAGAAACACATGGACTTTTACTGTCTCGTTTCTGAACTGTTACTGTCTGACCTCTACTCAGAATTTTAACTATATCTGGAGTTATAGAACTGCGATTCAAGCGCGATTACTCTCGTTGGAAAGCTAAGACATGAGGCTACAAGTTCAATGCATCAAGAAGAACCCAGGTCAGCCTCTAAGATAGTCAAAATTGCTCATCAAGAAACACATGGACTTTTACTGTCTCGTTTCTGAACTGTTACTGTCTGACCTCTACTCAGAATTTTAACTATATCTGGAGTTATAGAACTGCGATTCAAGCGCGATTACTCTCGTTGGAAAGCTAAGACATGAGGCTACAAGTTCAATGCATCAAGAAGAACCCAGTTCAGCCTCTAAGATAGTCAAAATTGCTCATCAAGAAACACTTGGACTGTTACTGTCCACCTCTTACTGTCTCGTTTTTAAACTGTTACTGTCTGACCTCTACTCAGAATTTTAACTATATCTGGAGTTATAGAACTGCGATTCAAGCGCGATTACTCTCGTTGGAAAGCTAAGACATGAGGCTACAAGTTCAATGCATCAAGAAGAACCCAGGTCAGCCTCTAAGATAGTCAAAATTGCTCATCAAGAAACACATGGACTTTTACTGTCTCGTTTCTGAAACTGTTACTGTCTGACCTCTACTCAGAATTTTAACTATATCTGGAGTTATAGAACTGCGATTCAAGCGCTGATTACTCTCGTTGGAAAGCTAAGACATGAGGCTACAAGTTCAATGCATCAAGAAGAACCCAGGTCAGCCTCTAAGATAGTCAAAATTGCTCATCAAGAAACACATGGACTTTTACTGTCTCGTTTCTGAACTGTTACTGTCTGTCTGACCTCTACTCAGAATTTTAACTATATCTGGAGTTATAGAACTGCGATTCAAGCGCGATTACTCTCGTTGGAAAGCTAAGACATGAGGCTACAAGTTCAATGCATCAAGAAGAACCCAGTTCAGCCTCTAAGATAGTCAAAATTGCTCATCAACAAACACTTGGACTATTACTGTCCACCTCTTACTGTCTCGTTTTTGAACTGTTACTGTCTGACCTCTACTCAGAATTTTAACTATATCTGGAGTTATAGAACTGCGATTCAAGCGCGATTACTCTCGTTGGAAAGCTAAGACATGAGGCTACAAGTTCAATGCATCAAGAAGAACCCAGGTCAGCCTCTAAGATAGTCAAAATTGCTCATCAAGAAACACATGGACTTTTACTGTCTCGTTTCTGAACTGTTACTGTCTCGACCTCTACTCAGAATTTTAACTATATCTGGAGTTATAGAACTGCGATTCAAGCGCGATTACTCTCGTTGGAAAGCTAAGACATGAGGCTACAAGTTCAATGCATCAAGAAGAACCCAGGTCAGCCTCTAAGATAGTCAAAATTGCTCATCAAGAAACACATGGACTTTTACTGTCTCGTTTCTGAACTGTTACTGTCTGACCTCTACTCAGAATTTTAACTATATCTGGAGTTATAGAACTGCGATTCAAGCGTGATTACTCTCGTTGGAAAGCTAAGACATGAGGCTACAAGTTCAATGCATCAAGAAGAACCCAGGTCAGCCTCTAAGATAGTCAAAATTGCTCATCAAGAAACACTTGGACTGTTACTGTCTCGTTTCTGAACTGTTACTGTCTGACCTCTACTCAGAATTTTAACTATATCTGGAGTTATAGAACTGCGATTCAAGCGTGATTACTCTCGTTGGAAAGCTAAGACATGAGGCTACAAGTTCAATGCATCAAGAAGAACCCAGGTCAGCCTCTAAGATAGTCAAAATTGCTCATCAACAAACACTTGGACTTTTACTGTCTCGTTTCTCTCGTTTGAACTGTTACTGTCTGACCTCTACTCAGAATTTTAACTATATCTGGAGTTATAGAACTGCGATTCAAGCGCGATTACTCTCGTTGGAAAGCTAAGACATGAGGCTACAAGTTCAATGCATCAAGAAGAACCCAGGTCAGCCTCTAAGATAGTCAAAATTGCTCATCAAGAAACACTTGGACTTTTACTGTCTCGTTTTGAAATGTTACTGTCTCGACCTCTACTCAGAATTTTAACTATATCTGGAGTTATAGAAGTGCGATTCAAGCGCGATTACTCTCGTTGGAAAGCTAAGACATGAGGCTACAAGTTCAATGCATCAAGAAGAACCCAGGTCAGCCTCTAAGATAGTCAAAATTGCTCATCAAGAAACACTTGGACTTTTACTGTCTCCTTTCTGAACTGTTACGTGTCTCGACCTCTACTCAGAATTTTAACTATATCTGGAGTTATAGAACTGCGATTCAAGCGTGATTACTCTCGTTGGAAAGCTAAGACATGAGGCTACAAGTTCAATGCATCAAGAAGAACCCAGTTCTGCCTCTAAGATAGTCAAAATTGCTCATCAACAAACACTTGGACTTTTACTGTCCACCTCTTCTCTCGTTTTTGAACTGTTACTGTCTGACCTCTACTCAGAATTTTAACTATATCTGGAGTTATAGAACTGCGATTCAAGCGCGATTACTCTCGTTGGAAAGCTAAGACATGAGGCTACAAGTTCAATGCATCAAGAAGAACCCAGGTCAGCCTCTAAGATAGTCAAAATTGCTCATCAAGAAACACATGGACTTTTACTGTCTCGTTTCTGAACTGTTACTGTCTGACCTCTACTCAGAATTTTAACTATATCTGGAGTTATAGAACTGCGATTCAAGCGCGATTACTCTCGTTGGAAAGCTAAGACATGAGGCTACAAGTTCAATGCATCAAGAAGAACCCAGGTCAGCCTCTAAGATAGTCAAAATTGCTCATCAAGAAACACATGGACTTTTACTCGTCTCGTTTTTTTGAACTGTTACTGTCTGCCCTCTTCTCAGAATTTTAACTATATCTGGAGTTATAGAACTGCGATTCAAGCGTGATTACTCTCGTTGGAAAGCTAAGACATGAGGCTACAAGTTCAATGCATCAAGAAGAACCCAGGTCAGCCTCTAAGATAGTCGAAAGTGCTCATCAAGAAACACATGGACTTTTACTGTCTCGTTTCTGAACTGTTACTGTCTGACCTCTACTCAGAATTTTAACTATATCTGGAGTTATAGAACTGCGATTCAAGCGCGATTACTCTCGTTGGAAAGCTAAGACATGAGGCTACAAGTTCAATGCATCAAGAAGAACCCAGTCAGCCTCTAAGATAGTCAAAATTGCTCATCAAGAAACACATGGACTTTTACCGTCTGTCTCTCGTTTCTGAACTGTTACTGTCTGACCTCTACTCAGAATTTTAACTATATCTGGAGTTATAGAACTGCGATTCAAGCGTGATTACTCTCGTTGGAAAGCTAAGACATGAGGCTACAAGTTCAATGCATCAAGAAGAACCCAGGTCAGCCTCTAAGATAGTCAAAATTGCTCATCAACAAACACTTGGACTGTTACTGTCTCGTTTCTGAACCGTTACTGTCTGACCTCTACTCAGAATTTTAACTATATCTGGAGTTATAGAACTGCGATTCAAGCGCGATTACTCTCGTTGGAAAGCTAAGACATGAGGCTACAAGTTCAATGCATCAAGAAGAACCCAGTTCAGCCTCTAAGATAGTCAAAATTGCTCATCAACAAACACTTGGACTTTTACTGTCCAATGTTCTGTCTCGTTTTTGAACTGTTACTGTCTGACCTCTACTCAGAATTTTAACTATATCTGGAGTTATAGAACTGCGATTCAAGCGCGATTACTCTCGTTGGAAAGCTAAGACATGAGGCTACAAGTTCAATGCATCAAGAAGAACCCAGGTCAGCCTCTAAGATAGTCAAAATTGCTCATCAAGAAACACATGGACTTTTACTGTCTCGTTTCTGAACTGTTACTGTCTGACCTCTACTCAGAATTTTAACTATATCTGGAGTTATAGAACTGCGATTCAAGCGCGATTACTCTCGTTGGAAAGCTAAGACATGAGGCTACAAGTTCAATGCATCAAGAAGAACCCAGGTCAGCCTCTAAGATAGTCAAAATTGCTCATCAAGAAACACATGGACTTTTACTGTCTCGTTTCTGAACTGTTACTGTCTGACCTCTACTCAGAATTTTAACTATATCTGGAGTTATAGAAGTGCGATTCAAGCATGATTACTCTCGTTGGAAAGCTAAGACATGAGGCTACAAGTTCAATGCATCAAGAAGAACCCATTTCTGCCTCTAAGATAGTCAAAAGTGCTCATCAACAAACACTTGGACTGTTACTGTCTCGTTTCTGAACTGTTACTGTCTGATCTATACTCAGAATTTTAACTATATCTAGAGTTATAGAACTGCGATTCTAGCGTGATTAGTCTCGTTTGAAAGCTAAGACATGAGGCTACAAGTTCAATGCATCAAGCAGAACCCAGTTCTGCCTCTAAGATAGTCAAAATTGCTCATCAACAAACACTTGGACTTTTACTGTCCAACTGTTACTGTCTCGTTTTTGAACTGTTACTGTCTGACCTCTACTCAGAATTTTAACTATATCTGGAGTTATAGAACTGCGATTCAAGCGCGATTACTCTCGTTGGAAAGCTAAGACATGAGGCTACAAGTTCAATGCATCAAGAAGAACCCAGGTCAGCCTCTAAGATAGTCAAAATTGCTCATCAAGAAACACATGGACTTTTACTGTCTCGTTTCTGTTTAACTGTTACTCTCTGACCTCTACTCAGAATTTTAACTATATCTGGAGTTATAGAACTGCGATTCAAGCGGATTACTCTCGTTGGAAAGCTAAGACATGAGGCTACAAGTTCAATGCATCAAGAAGAACCCAGGTCAGCCTCTAAGATAGTCAAAATTGCTCATCAAGAAACACATGGACTTTTACCGTCTTCTCGTTTTTGAACTGTTACTGTCTGACCTCTACTCAGAATTTTAACTATATCTGGAGTTATAGAACTGCGATTCAAGCGCGATTACTCTCGTTGGAAAGCTAAGACATGAGGCTACAAGTTCAATGCATCAAGAAGAACCCAGGTCAGCCTCTAAGATAGTCAAAATTGCTCATCAAGAAACACTTGGACTGTTACTGTCTCGTTTCTGAACTGTTACCGTCTGACCTCTACTCAGAATTTTAACTATATCTGGAGTTATAGAACTGCGATTCAAGCATGATTACTCTCGTTGGAAAGCTAAGACATGAGGCTACAAGTTCAATGCATCAAGAAGAACCCAGGTCAGCCTCTAAGATAGTCAAAATTGCTCATCAAGAAACACATGGACTTTTACTGTCTCGTTTCTGAACTGTTACTGTCTGACCTCTACTCAGAATTTTAACTATATCTGGAGTTATAGAACTGCGATTCAAGCGAGATTACTCTCGTTGGAAAGCTAAGACATGAGGCTACAAGTTCAATGCATCAAGAAGAACCCAGGTCAGCCTCTAAGATAGTCAAAATTGCTCATCAACAAACACTTGGACTTTTACTGTCCAACTGTTACTATCTCGTTTTTGAACTGTTACTGTCTGACCTCTACTCAGAATTTTAACTATATCTGGAGTTATAGAACTGCGATTCAAGCGAGATTACTCTCGTTGGAAAGCTAAGACATGAGGCTACAAGTTCAATGCATCAAGAAGAACCCAGGTCAGCCTCTAAGATAGTCAAAATTGCTCATCAAGAAACACATGGACTTTTACTGTCTCGTTTCTGAACTGTTACTGTCTGACCTCTACTCAGAATTTTAACTATATCTGGAGTTATAGAACTGCGATTCAAGCGATTACTCTCGTTGGAAAGCTAAGACATGAGGCTACAAGTTCAATGCATCAAGAAGAACCCAGGTCAGCCTCTAAGATAGTCAAAATTGCTCATCAAGAAACACATGGACTTTTACTGTCTCGTTTCTGAAACTGTTACTCTCGACCTCTACTCAGAATTTTAACTATATCTGGAGTTATAGAACTGCGATTCAAGCGCGATTACTCTCGTTGGAAAGCTAAGACATGAGGCTACAAGTTCAATGCATCAAGAAGAACCCAGGTCAGCCTCTAAGATAGTCAAAATTGCTCATCAAGAAACACATGGACTTTTACTGTCTCGTTTCTGAACTGTTACTGTCTGACCTCTACTCAGAATTTTAACTATATCTGGAGTTATAGAACTGCGATTCAAGCGCGATTACTCTCGTTGGAAAGCTAAGACATGAGGCTACAAGTTCAATGCATCAAGAAGAACCCAGGTCAGCCTCTAAGATAGTCAAAATTGCTCATCAAGAAACACATGGACTTTTACTGTCTCGTTTCTGAACTGTTACTGTCTGACCTCTACTCAGAATTTTAACTATATCTGGAGTTATAGAACTGCGATTCAAGCGCGATTACTCTCGTTGGAAAGCTAAGACATGAGGCTACAAGTTCAATGCATCAAGAAGAACCCAGTTCAGCCTCTAAGATAGTCAAAATTGCTCATCAAGAAACACATGGACTTTTACTGTCACCTCTTTCTCGTTTTTGAACTGTTACTGTCTCGACCTCTACTCAGAATTTTAACTATATCTGGAGTTATAGAACTGCGATTCAAGCGCGATTACTCTCGTTGGAAAGCTAAGACATGAGGCTACAAGTTCAATGCATCAAGAAGAACCCAGGTCAGCCTCTAAGATAGTCAAAATTGCTCATCAAGAAACACATGGACTTTTACTGTCTCGTTTCTGAACTGTTACTGTCTGACCTCTACTCAGAATTTTAACTATATCTGGAGTTATAGAACTGCGATTCAAGCGAATTACTCTCGTTGGAAAGCTAAGACATGAGGCTACAAGTTCAATGCATCAAGAAGAACCCAGGTCAGCCTCTAAGATAGTCAAAATTGCTCATCAAGAAACACATGGACTTTTACTGTCTCGTTTCTGAACTGTTACTGTCGGACCTCTACTCAGAATTTTAACTATATCTGGAGTTATAGAAGTGCGATTCAAGCATGATTACTCTCGTTGGAAAGCTAAGACATGAGGCAACAAGTTAATGCAACAAGAAGAACCCATTTCTGCCTCTAAGATAGTCGAAAGTGCTCATCAACAAACACTTGGACTGTTACTGTCTCGTTTCTGAACTGTTACTGTCTGATCTATACTCAGAATTTTAACTATATCTAGAGTTATAGAACTGCGATTCTAGCGTGATTATTCTCGTTTGAAAGCTAAGACATGAGGCTACAAGTTCAATGCATCAAGAAGAACCCAGTTCAGCCTCTAAGATAGTCAAAATTGCTCATCAACAAACACTTGGACTTTTACTGTCTCTGTTTCGTCTCGTTTTTGAACTGTTACTGTCTGACCTCTACTCAGAATTTTAACTATATCTGGAGTTATAGAACTGCGATTCAAGCGCGATTACTCTCGTTGGAAAGCTAAGACATGAGGCTACAAGTTCAATGCATCAAGAAGAACCCAGGTCAGCCTCTAAGATAGTCAAAATTGCTCATCAAGAAACACATGGACTTTTACTGTCTCGTTTCTGAACTGTTACTGTCTGACCTCTACTCAGAATTTTAACTATATCTGGAGTTATAGAACTGCAATTCAAGCGCGATTACTCTCGTTGGAAAGCTAAGACATGAGGCTACAAGTTCAATGCATCAAGAAGAACCCAGGTCAGCCTCTAAGATAGTCAAAATTGCTCATCAACAAACACTTGGACTTTTACTGCACCTCTTACTGTCTCGTTTTTGAACTGTTACTGTCTGACCTCTACTCAGAATTCTAACTATATCTGGAGTTATAGAACTGCGATTCAAGCGCGATTACTCTCGTTGGAAAGCTAAGACATGAGGCTACAAGTTCAATGCATCAAGAAGAACCCAGGTCAGCCTCTAAGATAGTCAAAATTGCTCATCAAGAAACACATGGACTTTTACTGTCTCGTTTCTGAACTGTTACTGTCTGACCTCTACTCAGAATTTTAACTATATCTGGAGTTATAGAAGTGCGATTCAAGCATGATTACTCTCGTTGGAAAGCTAAGACATGAGGCAACAAGTTAATGCAACAAGAAGAACCCATTTCTGCCTCTAAGATAGTCAAAAGTGCTCATCAACAAACACTTGGACTGTTGCTGTCTCATTTTTGAACTGTTACTGTCTGCCCTCTTCTCAGAATTTTAACTATATCTGGAGTTATAGAACTGCGATTCAAGCGCGATTACTCTCGTTGGAAAGCTAAGACATGAGGCTACAAGTTCAATGCATCAAGCAGAACCCAGTTCAGCCTCTAAGATAGTCAAAATTGCTCATCAACAAACACTTGGACTTTTACTGTCCAACTGTTACTGTCTCGTTTTTGAACTGTTACTGTCTGACCTCTACTCAGAATTTTAACTATATCTGGAGTTATAGAACTGCGATTCAAGCGCGATTACTCTCGTTGGAAAGCTAAGACATGAGGCTACAAGTTCAATGCATCAAGAAGAACCCAGGTCAGCCTCTAAGATAGTCAAAATTGCTCATCAAGAAACACATGGACTTTTACTGTCTCGTTTCTGAACTGTTACTGTCTGACCTCTACTCTCAGAATTTTAACTATATCTGGAGTTATAGAACTGCGATTCAAGCGTGATTACTCTCGTTGGAAAGCTAAGACATGAGGCTACAAGTTCAATGCATCAAGAAGAACCCAGGTCAGCCTCTAAGATAGTCAAAATTGCTCATCAAGAAACACATGGACTTTTACTGTCTCGTTTCTGAACTGTTACTCTCTGACCTCTACTCAGAATTTTAACTATATCTGGAGTTATAGAACTGCGATTCAAGCGTGATTACTCTCGTTGGAAAGCTAAGACATGAGGCTACAAGTTCAATGCATCAAGAAGAACCCAGTTCTGCCTCTAAGATAGTCAAAATTGCTCATCAAGAAACACTTGGACTTTTACTGTCCACCTCTTCGTTTCTTGAACTGTTACTGTCTGACCTCTACTCAGAATTTTAACTATATCTGGAGTTATAGAACTGCGATTCAAGCGCGATTACTCTCGTTGGAAAGCTAAGACATGAGGCTACAAGTTCAATGCATCAAGAAGAACCCAGTTCAGCCTCTAAGATAGTCAAAATTGCTCATCAAGAAACACTTGGACTGTTACTGTCTCGCTTTTGAACTGTTACTGTCTGACCTCTACTCAGAATTTTAACTATATCTGGAGTTATAGAACTGCGATTCAAGCGCGATTACTCTCGTTGGAAAGCTAAGACATGAGGCTACAAGTTCAATGCATCAAGAAGAACCCAGGTCAGCCTCTAAGATAGTCAAAATTGCTCATCAAGAAACACATGGACTTTTACTGTCTCGTTTCTGAAATGTTACTGTCTGACCTCTACTCAGAATTTTAACTATATCTGGAGTTATAGAACTGCGATTCAAGCGCGATTACTCTCGTTGGAAAGCTAAGACATGAGGCTACAAGTTCAATGCATCAAGAAGAACCCAGTTCAGCCTCTAAGATAGTCAAAATTGCTCATCAACAAACACTTGGACTTTTACTGTCTCACCTCTTACTGCTCGTTTTGAACTGTTACTCGTCTGACCTCTACTCAGAATTCTAACTATATCTGGAGTTATAGAACTGCGATTCAAGCGCGATTACTCTCGTTGGAAAGCTAAGACATGAGGCTACAAGTTCAATGCATCAAGAAGAACCCAGTTCAGCCTCTAAGATAGTCAAAATTGCTCATCAAGAAACACATGGACTTTTACTCGTTTTCTGAACTGTTACTGTCTGACCTCTACTCAGAATTTTAACTATATCTGGAGTTATAGAACTGCGATTCAAGCATGATTACTCTCGTTGGAAAGCTAAGACATGAGGCTACAAGTTCAATGCATCAAGAAGAACCCAGGTCAGCCTCTAAGATAGTCAAAATTGCTCATCAAGAAACACTTGGACTTTTACTGTCTCGTTTCTGAAACTGTTACTGTCTGACCTCTACTCAGAATTTTAACTATATCTGGAGTTATAGAACTGCGATTCAAGCGCGATTACTCTCGTTGGAAAGCTAAGACATGAGGCTACAAGTTCAATGCATCAAGAAGAACCCAGTTCAGCCTCTAAGATAATCAAAATTGCTCATCAACAAACACTTGGACTGTTACTGTCTCGTTTTTGAACTGTTACTGTCTCACCTCTCCTCTGAATTTTAACTATATCTGGAGTTATAGAACTGCGATTCAAGCGATTACTCTCGTTGGAAAGCTAAGACATGAGGCTACAAGTTCAATGCATCAAGAAGAACCCAGGTCAGCCTCTAAGATAGTCAAAATTGCTCATCAAGAAACACATGGACTTTTACTGTCTCGTTTCTGAACCATTACTGTCTGACCTCTACTCAGAATTTTAACTATATCTGGAGTTATAGAACTGCGATTCAAGCGCGATTACTCTCGTTGGAAAGCTAAGACATGAGGCTACAAGTTCAATGCATCAAGAAGAACCCAGGTCAGCCTCTAAGATAGTCAAAATTGCTCATCAAGAAACACATGGACTTTTACTGTCTCGTTTCTCTCGAACTGTTACTGTCTCGACCTCTACTCAGAATTTTAACTATATCTGGAGTTATAGAACTGCGATTCAAGCATGATTACTCTCGTTGGAAAGCTAAGACATGAGGCTACAAGTTCAATGCATCAAGAAGAACCCATGTCAGCCTCTAAGATAGTCAAAAGTGCTTATCAACAAACACTTGGACTGTTACTGTCTCGTTTCTTAACTGTTACTGTCTGACCTCTTCTCAGATTTCTAACTATATCTGGAGTTATAGAACTGCGATTCAAGCGTGATTACTCTCGTTGGAAAGCTAAGACATGAGGCTACAAGTTCAATGCATCAAGAAGAACCCAGGTCAGCCTCTAAGATAGTCAAAATTGCTCATCAACAAACACTTGGACTTTTACTCTCTTACTGTCTCGTTTTTGAACTGTTACTGTCTCGACCTCTACTCAGAATTTTAACTATATCTGGAGTTATAGAACTGCGATTCAAGCGCGATTACTCTCGTTGGAAAGCTAAGACATGAGGCTACAAGTTCAATGCATCAAGAAGAACCCAGGTCAGCCTCTAAGATAGTCAAAATTGCTCATCAAGAAACACATGGACTTTTACTGTCTCGTTTCTGAACTGTTACTATCTGACCTCTACTCAGAATTTTAACTATATCTGGAGTTATAGAACTGCGATTCAAGCGCGATTACTCTCGTTGGAAAGCTAAGACATGAGGCTACAAGTTCAATGCATCAAGAAGAACCCAGTTCAGCCTCTAAGATAGTCAAAATTGCTCATCAACAAACACTTGGACTGTTACTGTCCATGTCTTACTATCTCGTTTCTGAACTGTTACTGTCTGACCTCTACTCAGAATTTTAACTATATCTGGAGTTATAGAACTGCGATTCAAGCGCGATTACTCTCGTTGGAAAGCTAAGACATGAGGCTACAAGTTCAATGCATCAAGAAGAACCCAGGTCAGCCTCTAAGATAGTCAAAATTGCTCATCAAGAAACACATGGACTTTTACTGTCTCTGCTTCTGAACCGTTACTTCTCGACCTCTACTCAGAATTTTAACTATATCTGGAGTTATAGAACTGCGATTCAAGCGCGATTACTCTCGTTGGAAAGCTAAGACATGAGGCTACAAGTTCAATGCATCAAGAAGAACCCAGGTCAGCCTCTAAGATAGTCAAAATTGCTCATCAAGAAACACATGGACTTTTACTGTCTCGTTTCGAACTGTTACTGTCTCTGTCGACCTCTACTCAGAATTTTAACTATATCTGGAGTTATAGAACTGCGATTCAAGCGTGATTACTCTCGTTGGAAAGCTAAGACATGAGGCTACAAGTTCAATGCATCAAGAAGAACCCATGTCAGCCTCTAAGATAGTCAAAATTGCTCATCAAGAAACACATGGACTTTTACTGTCTCGTTTCGAACTCATCGTCTGACCTCTACTCAGAATTTTAACTATATCTGGAGTTATAGAACTGCGATTCAAGCGCGATTACTCTCGTTGGAAAGCTAAGACATGAGGCTACAAGTTCAATGCATCAAGAAGAACCCAGGTCAGCCTCTAAGATAGTCAAAATTGCTCATCAAGAAACACTTGGACTTTCTCCTCTCGTTTCGAACTGTTACTGTCTGACCTCTACTCAGAATTTTAACTATATCTGGAGTTATAGAACTGCGATTCAAGCGCGATTACTCTCGTTGGAAAGCTAAGACATGAGGCTACAAGTTCAATGCATCAAGAAGAACCCAGGTCAGCCTCTAAGATAGTCAAAATTGCTCATCAAGAAACACATGGACTTTTACCCCTCTGTCTCGTTTTGAACTGTTACTGTCTCGACCTCTACTCAGAATTTTAACTATATCTGGAGTTATAGAACTGCGATTCAAGCGAGATTACTCTCGTTGGAAAGCTAAGACATGAGGCTACAAGTTCAATGCATCAAGAAGAACCCAGGTCAGCCTCTAAGATAGTCAAAATTGCTCATCAAGAAACACATGGACTTTTACTGTCTCGTTTCGAACTGTTACTCGTCTGACCTCTACTCAGAATTTTAACTATATCTGGAGTTATAGAAGTGCGATTCAAGCATGATTACTCTCGTTGGAAAGCTAAGACATGAGGCAACAAGTTAATGCAACAAGAAGAACCCATTTCTGCCTCTAAGATAGTCGAAAGTGCTCATCAACAAACACTTGGACTGTTACTGTCTCGTTTCTGAACTGTTACTGTCTGATCTATACTCAGAATTTTAACTATATCTAGAGTTATAGAACTGCGATTCTAGCATGATTAGTCTCGTTTGAAAGCTAAGACATGAGGCTACAAGTTCAATGTATCAAGCAGAGCCCAGTTCAGCCTCTAAGATAGTCATAATTGCTCATCAACAAACACTTGGACTTTTACTGTCCAACTGTTACTGTCTCGTTTTTGAACTGTTACTGTCTGACCTCTACTCAGAATTTTAACTATATCTGGAGTTATAGAACTGCGATTCAAGCGCGATTACTCTCGTTGGAAAGCTAAGACATGAGGCTACAAGTTCAATGCATCAAGAAGAACCCAGGTCAGCCTCTAAGATAGTCAAAATTGCTCATCAAGAAACACATGGACTTTTACTGTCTCAGTTTCTGAAATGTTACTATCTGACCTCTACTCAGAATTTTGACTATATCTCGGAGTTATATAACTGCAATTCAAGCGCGATTAGTCTCGTTGGAAAGCTAAGACATGGGGCTACAAGTTCAATGCATCAAGCAAGAACCCAGTTCAGCCTCTAAGATAGTCAAAATTGCTTATCAACAAACACTTGGACTGTTACTGTGCACCTCTTACTGTCTCGTTTTTGAAGTGTTACTGTCTGACCTCTACTCAGAATTCTAACTATATCTGGAGTTATAGAACTGCGATTCAAGCGCGATTACTCTCGTTGGAAAGCTAAGACATGAGGCTACAAGTTCAATGCATCAAGAAGAACCCAGGTCAGCCTCTAAGATAGTCAAAATTGCTCATCAAGAAACACATGGACTTTTACTGTCTCGTTTCTGAACCGTTACTGTCTGACCTCTACTCAGAATTTTAACTATATCTCGGAGTTATAGAACTGCGATTCAAGCATGATTACTCTCGTTGGAAAGCTAAGACATGAGGCTACAAGTTCAATGCATCAAGAAGAACCCAGGTCAGCCTCTAAGATAGTCAAAATTGCTCATCAAGAAACACATGGACTTTTACTGTCTCGTTTCTGAACTGTTCGTCTCTGACCTCTACTCAGAATTTTAACTATATCTCGGAGTTATAGAAGTGCGATTCAAGCATGATTACTCTCGTTGGAAAGCTAAGACATGAGGCAACAAGTTAATGCAACAAGAAGAACCCATTTCTGCCTCTAAGATAGTCAAAAGTGCTCATCAACAAACACTTGGACTGTTACTGTCTCGAACTCATATCGTCTCGATCTATACTCAGAATTTTAACTATATCTAGAGTTATAGAACTGCGATTCTAGCGTGATTAGTCTCGTTTGAAAGCTAAGACATGAGGCTACAAGTTCAATGTATCAAGCAGAGCCCAGTTCAGCCTCTAAGATAGTCATAATTGCTCATCAACAAACACTTGGACTTTTACTGTCCAACTCGTTCGTCTCGTTTTTGAACTGTTACATCGTCTCGACCTCTACTCAGAATTTTAACTATATCTCGGAGTTATAGAACTGCGATTCAAGCGCGATTACTCTCGTTGGAAAGCTAAGACATGAGGCTACAAGTTCAATGCATCAAGAAGAACCCAGGTCAGCCTCTAAGATAGTCAAAATTGCTCATCAAGAAACACATGGACTTTTACTGTCTCGTTTCGAAATGTTACTATCTCGACCTCTACTCAGAATTTTAACTATATCTGGAGTTATAGAACTGCGATTCAAGCGCGATTAGTCTCGTTGGAAAGCTAAGACATGAGGCTACAAGTTCAATGCATCAAGAAGAACCCAGGTCAGCCTCTAAGATAGTCAAAATTGCTCATCAAGAAACACTTGGACTTTTGCACCTCTTACTGTCTCGTTTTTGAAGTGTTACTGTCTCGACCTCTACTCAGAATTCTTAACTATATCTCGGAGTTATAGAACTGCGATTCAAGCGCGATTACTCTCGTTGGAAAGCTAAGACATGAGGCTACAAGTTCAATGCATCAAGAAGAACCCAGGTCAGCCTCTAAGATAGTCAAAATTGCTCATCAAGAAACACATGGACTTTTACTGTCTCGCTTCGAACTGTTACTCGTCTGACCTCTACTCAGAATTTTAACTATATCTGGAGTTATAGAAGTGCGATTCAAGCATGATTACTCTCGTTGGAAAGCTAAGACATGAGGCAACAAGTTAATGCAACAAGAAGAACCCATTTCTGCCTCTAAGATAGTCGAAAGTGCTCATCAACAAACACTTGGACTGTTACTATGTCTCGTTTCTGAACTGTTACTGTCTGATCTATACTCAGAATTTTAACTATATCTAGAGTTATAGAACTGCGATTCTAGCGTGATTATTCTCGTTTGAAAGCTAAGACATGAGGCTACAAGTTCAATGTATCAAGCAGAGCCCAGTTCAGCCTCTAAGATAGTCAGAATTGCTCATCAACAAACACTTGGACTTTTACCGTCCAACCTTACTACTCGTCTCGTTTTTGAACTGTTACCGTCTGACCTCTACTCAGAATTTTAACTATATCTCGGAGTTATAGAACTGCGATTCAAGCGCGATTACTCTCGTTGGAAAGCTAAGACATGAGGCTACAAGTTCAATGCATCAAGAAGAACCCAGTCAGCCTCTAAGATAGTCAAAATTGCTCATCAAGAAACACATGGACTTTTACTGTCTCGTTTCTTGAACTGTTACCGTCTCGACCTCTACTCAGAATTTTAACTATATCTGGAGTTATAGAACTGCGATTCAAGCGAGATTACTCTCGTTGGAAAGCTAAGACATGAGGCTACAAGTTCAATGCATCAAGAAGAACCCAGGTCAGCCTCTAAGATAGTCAAAATTGCTCATCAAGAAACACATGGACTTTTACTGTCTCGTTTCTGAACTGTTACTGTCTGACCTCTACTCAGAATTTTAACTATATCTCGGAGTTATAGAAGTGCGATTCAAGCATGATTACTCTCGTTGGAAAGCTAAGACATGAGGCAACAAGTTAATGCAACAAGAAGAACCCATTTCAGCCTCTAAGATAGTCAAAAGTGCTCATCAACAAACACTTGGACTTTTACTGTCTCGTTTCGAACTCAACTGTCTGATCTATACTCAGAATTTTAACTATATCTAGAGTTATAGAACTGCGATTCTAGCATGATTAGTCTCGTTTGAAAGCTAAGACATGAGGCTACAAGTTCAATGCATCAAGAAGAACCCAGGTCAGCCTCTAAGATAGTCAAAATTGCTCATCAACAAACACTTGGACTTTTACCGTCCAACTTCTGTCTCGTTTTTGAACTGTTACTCGTCGTCTGACCTCTACTCAGAATTTTAACTATATCTGGAGTTATAGAACCGCGATTCAAGCATGATTACTCTCGTTGGAAAGCTAAGACATGAGGCTACAAGTTCAATGCATCAAGAAGAACCCAGGTCAGCCTCTAAGATAGTCAAAATTGCTCATCAAGAAACACATGGACTTTTACTGTCTCGTTTCTGAAATGTTACTATCTGACCTCTACTCAGAATTTTAACTATATCTGGAGTTATAGAACTGCAATTCAAGCGCGATTACTCTCGTTGGAAAGCTAAGACATGAGGCTACAAGTTCAATGCATCAAGAAGAACCCAGGTTCAGCCTCTAAGATAGTCAAAATTGCTCATCAAGAAACACATGGACTTTTACTG
This sequence comes from Populus x sibirica, assembly GCA_019202695.1. Lineage (NCBI taxonomy): Eukaryota > Viridiplantae > Streptophyta > Magnoliopsida > Malpighiales > Salicaceae > Populus > Populus x sibirica. The sequence goes on along the minus strand of JAGMVL010002294.1, from coordinate 38,383 downwards.
TCACCTCTACTATCTCGTTTCTGAACTGTTACTGTCTCGACCTCTACTCAGAATTCTTAACTATATCTGGAGTTATAGAACTGCGATTCAAGCGCGATTACTCTCGTTGGAAAGCTAAGACATGAGGCTACAAGTTCAATGCATCAAGAAGAACCCAGGTCAGCCTCTAAGATAGTCAAAATTGCTCATCAAGAAACACATGGACTTTTACTGTCTCGTTTCTTCGAACTGTTACTCGTCTGACCTCTACTCAGAATTTTAACTATATCTGGAGTTATAGAACTGCGATTCAAGCGAGATTACTCTCGTTGGAAAGCTAAGACATGAGGCTACAAGTTCAATGCATCAAGAAGAACCCAGGTCAGCCTCTAAGATAGTCAAAATTGCTCATCAAGAAACACATGGACTTTTACTTGTCTCGTTTCTGAACTGTTACTGTCTCGACCTCTACTCAGAATTTTAACTATATCTGGAGTTATAGAACTGCGATTCAAGCATGATTACTCTCGTTGGAAAGCTAAGACATGAGGCTACAAGTTCAATGCATCAAGAAGAACCCATGTCAGCCTCTAAGATAGTCAAAATTGCTCATCAACAAACACTTGGACTTTTACTCGTCATCGTTTCGAACTCAACATGTCTCGACTCTACTCAGAATTTTAACTATATCTAGAGTTATAGAACTGCGATTCAAGCGTGATTACTCTCGTTGGAAAGCTAAGACATGAGGCTACAAGTTCAATGCATCAAGAAGAACCCAGGTCAGCCTCTAAGATAGTCAAAATTGCTCATCAACAAACACTTGGACTTTTACTCCAACCGTCTCGTTCGCTTTTGAACTGTTACTGTCTGACCTCTACTCAGAATTTTAACTATATCTAGAGTTATAGAACTGCGATTCAAGCGTGATTACTCTCGTTGGAAAGCTAAGACATGAGGCTACAAGTTCAATGCATCAAGAAGAACCCAGGTCAGCCTCTAAGATAGTCAAAATTGCTCATCAAGAAACACATGGACTTTTACTGTCTCTCGTTTCTGAACTGTTACTCTGTCTGACCTCTACTCGAAATTTTAACTATATCTGGAGTTATAGAACTGCGATTCAAGCGAGATTACTCTCGTTGGAAAGCTAAGACATGAGGCTACAAGTTCAATGCATCAAGAAGAACCCAGGTCAGCCTCTAAGATAGTCAAAATTGCTCATCAAGAAACACATGGACTTTTACTGTCTCGTTTCGAACTGTTATCGTCGACCTCTACTCAGAATTTTAACTATATCTGGAGTTATAGAAGTGCGATTCAAGCATGATTACTCTCGTTGGAAAGCTAAGACATGAGGCCAACAAGTTAATGCAACAAGAAGAACCCATTTCAGCCTCTAAGATAGTCAAAAGTGCTCATCAACAAACACTTGGACTTTTACTGTCTCGTTTCTCGAACTGTTATTCTTGTCTCGATCTATACTCAGAATTTTAACTATATCTAGAGTTATAGAACTGCGATTCTAGCATGATTAGTCTCGTTGAAAGCTAAGACATGAGGCTACAAGTTCAATGCATCAAGCAGAACCTAGTTCAGCCTCTAAGATAGTCATAATTGCTCATCAACAAACACTTGGACTTTTACTTGTCCAATCATTCTTCTCGTTTTGAACTGTCACTGTCTGACCTCTACTCAGAATTTTAACTATATCTGGAGTTATAGAACTGCAATTCAAGCGCGATTACTCTCGTTGGAAAGCTAAGACATGAGGCTACAAGTTCAATGCATCAAGAAGAACCCAGGTCAGCCTCTAAGATAGTCAAAATTGCTCATCAAGAAACACATGGACTTTTACTTCTGTCTCGTTTCTGAAATGTTACTATCTCGACCTCTACTCAGAATTTTAACTATATCTGGAGTTATAGAACTGCGATTCAAGCGCGATTACTATCTTTGGAAAGCTAAGACATGAGGCTACAAGTTCAATGCATCAAGAAGAACCCAGGTTCAGCCTCTAAGATAGTCAAAATTGCTTATCAACAAACACTTGGACTTTTGTCACCTCTTACTCTGTCTCGTTTTTGAAGTGTTACGTGTCTGACCTCTACTCGAAATTCTAACTATATCTCGGAGTTATAGAACTGCGATTCAAGCGCGATTACTCTCGTTGGAAAGCTAAGACATGAGGCTACAAGTTCAATGCATCAAGAAGAACCCAGTCAGCCTCTAAGATAGTCAAAATTGCTCATCAAGAAACACATGGACTTTTACTGTCTCTCGTTTCGGAACTGTTACTGTCGACCTCTACTCAGAATTTAACTATATCTGGAGTTATAGAACTGCGATTCAAGCGAGATTACTCTCGTTGGAAAGCTAAGACATGAGGCTACAAGTTCAATGCATCAAGAAGAACCCAGGTCAGCCTCTAAGATAGTCAAAATTGCTCATCAAGAAACACATGGACTTTTACTGTCTCGCTTCTGAACCGTTACTGTCTCGACCTCTACTCGAATTTTAACTATATCTGGAGTTATAGAAGTGCGATTCAAGCATGATTACTCTCGTTGGAAAGCTAAGACATGAGGCAACAAGTTAATGCAACAAGAAGAACCCATTTCTGCCTCTAAGATAGTCAAAAGTGCTCATCAACAAACACTTGGACTGCTACTGTCCATGTCTTACTATCTCGTTTCTGAACTGTTACTGTCTGACCTTTACTCAGAATTTTAACTATATCTCGAGTTATAGAACTGCGATTCAAGCGCATTAGTCTCGTTGGAAAGCTAAGACATGAGGCTACAAGTTCAATGCATCAAGAAGAACCCCAGTTCAGCCTCTAAGATAGTCAAAATTGCTCATCAACAAACACTTGGACTTTTACTGTCCAACTCTTACTGCCTCGTTTCTGAACTGTTATCTGTCTCGACCTCTACTCAGAATTTTAACTATATCTGGAGTTATAGAACTGCGATTCAAGCGCGATTACTCTCGTTGGAAAGCTAAGACATGAGGCTACAAGTTCAATGCATCAAGAAGAACCCAGGTCAGCCTCTAAGATAGTCAAAATTGCTCATCAAGAAACACATGGACTTTTACCTGTCTCGCTTCTGAACTGTTACTATCTCGACCTCTACTCAGAATTTTAACTATATCTGGAGTTATATAACCGCGATTCAAGCGCGATTAGTCTCGTTGGAAAGCTAAGACATGAGGCTACAAGTTCAATGCATCAAGAAGAACCCAGGTCAGCCTCTAAGATAGTCAAAATTGCTCATCAAGAAACACATGGACTTTTCACCCGTCTCGCTTTTTGAACTGTTACTGTCTGACCTCTACTCAGAATTCTAACTATATCTCGGAGTTATAGAACTGCGATTCAAGCGAGGATTACTCTCGTTGGAAAGCTAAGACATGAGGCTACAAGTTCAATGCATCAAGAAGAACCTAGTCAGCCTCTAAGATAGTCAAAATTGCTCATCAAGAAACACATGGACTTTTACTGTCTCGCTTTCTTGAACTGTTACTTGTCTCTGACCTCTACTCAGAATTTTAACTATATCTGGAGTTATAGAAGTGCGATTCAAGCATGATTACTCTCGTTGGAAAGCTAAGACATGAGGCAACAAGTTCAATGCATCAAGAAGAACCCATTTCTGCCTCTAAGATAGTCAAAATTGCTCATCAACAAACACATGGACTGTTACTGTCTCGTTTCTGAACCGTTACTATCCTCGATCTCTACTCAGAATTTTAACTATATCTAGAGTTATAGAACCGATTCAAGCGTGATTAGTCTCGTTTGGAAAGCTAAGACATGAGGCTACAAGTTCAATGCATCAAGAAGAACCCAGTTCAGCCTCTAAGATAGTCAAAATTGCTCATCAACAAACACTTGGACTTTTACCGCTGTCCAACTGTTTCTGTCTCGTTTTATGTTTTTAACTGACTGTCCGGACCTCTACTCAGAATTTTAACTATATCTGGAGTTATAGAACTGCGATTCAAGCGCGATTACTCTCGTTGGAAAGCTAAGACATGAGGCTACAAGTTCAATGCATCAAGAAGAACCTGAGTCAGCCTCTAAGATAGTCAAAATTGCTCATCAAGAAACACATGGACTTTTACCGTCTCGTTTTCGAACCGTTACCATCTCGACCTCTACTCAGAATTTTAACTATATCTGGAGTTATAGAACTGCAATTCAAGCGCGATTACTCTCGTTGGAAAGCTAAGACATGAGGCTACAAGTTCAATGCATCAAGAAGAACCCAGGTCAGCCTCTAAGATAGTCAAAATTGCTCATCAACAAACACATGGACTTTTACTGTCTCGTTTCTCTCATTTTTGAAGTGTTACCTCATACTACCTTCACGAATTTTAACTATATCCTGAGTTATAGAACTGCGATTCAAGCGCGATTACTCTCGTTGGAAAGCTAAGACATGAGGCTACAAGTTCAATGCATCAAGAAGAACCCATGTCAGCCTCTAAGATAGTCAAAGTTGCTCATCAAGAAACACATGGACTTTTTACTGTCTCTCGTTTCTGAACTGTTACTTGTCTGATCTATACTCAGAATTTTAACTATATCTAGAGTTATAGAACTGCGATTCTAGCGTGATTACTCTCGTTGGAAAGCTAAGACATGAGGCTACAAGTTCAATGTATCAAGAAGAGCCCGTTCAGCCTCTAAGATAGTCATAATTGCTCATCAACAAACACTTGGACTTTTACTGTCCAACCTTACTTCTCGTTTTTGAACTGTTACCGACCTCTCTACTCAGAATTTTAACTATATCTGGAGTTATAGAACTGCGATTCAAGCGCGATTACTCTCGTTGGAAAGCTAAGACATGAGGCTACAAGTTCAATGCATCAAGAAGAACCCAGGTCAGCCTCTAAGATAGTCAAAATTGCTCATCAAGAAACACATGGACTTTTACTGTCTCGTTTCTGAAATGTTACTATCTGACCTCTACTCAGAATTTTGACTATATCTCGGAGTTATATAACTGCAATTCAAGCGCGATTAGTCTCGTTGGAAAGCTAAGACATGAGGCTACAAGTTCAATGCATCAAGAAGAACCTGGTTCAGCCTCTAAGATAGTCAAAATTGCTTATCAACAAACACTTGGACTTTCGTGCTCCTCTTAGTCTCATTTTTGAAGTGTTACTATCTGACCTCTACTCAGAATTGTAACTATATCTGGAGTTATAGAACTGCGATTCAAGCGCGATTACTCTCGTTGGAAAGCTAAGACATGAGGCTACAAGTTCAATGCATCAAGAAGAACCCGTGTCAGCCTCTAAGATAGTCAAAATTGCTCATCAAGAAACACATGGACTTTTACTGTTCTCGTTTCGAACTCGTTACCGTGCGACCTCTACTCAGAATTTTAACTATATCTAGAGTTATAGAACTGCGATTCAAGCGTGATTACTCTCGTTTGGAAAGCTAAGACATGAGGCTACAAGTTCAATGCATCAAGAAGAACCCAGTTCAGCCTCTAAGATAGTCAAAATTGCTCATCAACAAACACTTGGACTTTTACTGTCACGTTTTATCTCGTTTTTATGAACCGTTACCGTCTGACCTCTACTCAGAATTTTAACTATATCTGGAGTTATAGAACTGCGATTCAAGCGCGATTACTCTCGTTGGAAAGCTAAGACATGAGGCTACAAGTTCAATGCATCAAGAAGAACCCAGGTCAACCTCTAAGATAGTCAAAATTGCTCATCAAGAAACACATGGACTTTTACTGTCTCGTTTCGAACTGTTACTATCGACCTCTACTCAGAATTTTAACTATATCTGGAGTTATAGAACTGCAATTCAAGCGCGATTAGTCTCGTTGGAAAGCTAAGACATGAGGCTACAAGTTCAATGCATCAAGAAGAACCCAGTTCTGCCTCTAAGATAGTCAAAATTGCTTATCAACAAACACTTGGACTTTTACTCCTCTTGTCTCATTTTTGAACCGTTACTATCCGACCTCTACTCAGAATTTTAACTATATCCGGAGTTATAGAACCGCGATTCAAGCGCGATTACTCTCGTTGGAAAGCTAAGACATGAGGCTACAAGTTCAATGCATCAAGAAGAACCTAGGGTCAGCCTCTAAGATAGTCAAAATTGCTCATCAAGAAACACATGGACTTTGCTCCTCTTAGTCTCGTTTTCGAACTGTCACTGTCTCGACTATACTCAGAATTTTAACTATATCTCGGAGTTATAGAACTGCGATTCAAGCGTGATTACTCTCGTTGGAAAGCTAAGACATGAGGCTACAAGTTCAATGCATCAAGAAGAACCCAGTGTCAGCCTCTAAGATAGTCAAAATTGCTCATCAAGAAACACTTGGACTTTTACCGTCCTCGTTTTTCGAACTGTTACTCTCCGACTCTCTACTCAGAATTTTAACTATATCTGGAGTTATAGAACTGCGATTCAAGCGCGATTACTCTCGTTGGAAAGCTAAGACATGAGGCTACAAGTTCAATGCATCAAGAAGAACCCAGGTCACCTCTAAGATAGTCAAAATTGCTTATCAACAAACACATGGACTTTTCTTTGTCCAACTTTCGACTCAGTTTTTGAACTCTTGTCGACCTCTACTCGAATTTTAACTATATCTGGAGTTATAGAACCGCGATTCAAGCGCGATTACTCTCGTTGGAAAGCTAAGACATGAGGCTACAAGTTCAATGCATCAAGAAGAACCCAGGTCAGCCTCTAAGATAGTCAAAATTGCTCATCAAGAAACACATGGACTTTTACCTTGTCTCGTTTCTGAACTGTTACTATCTGACCTCTACTCAGAATTTTAACTATATCTGGAGTTATAGAACTGCAATTCAAGCGCGATTACTCTCGTTGGAAAGCTAAGACATGAGGCTACAAGTTCAATGCATCAAGAAGAACCTAGTGTCAGCCTCTAAGATAGTCAAAATTGCTCATCAAGAAACACATGGACTTTTACTGTCTTCGTTTCTGAACTGTTACTGTCCGACCTCTACTCAGAATTCTAACTATATCTGGAGTTATAGAACTGCGATTCAAGCGCGATTACTCTCGTTGGAAAGCTAAGACATGAGGCTACAAGTTCAATGCATCAAGAAGAACCCAGTCAGCCTCTAAGATAGTCAAAATTGCTCATCAAGAAACACATGGACTTTTACTGTCTCGTTTCTGAAATGTTACTATCTGACCTCTACTCAGAATTTTAACTATATCCGGAGTTATATAACCGCAATTCAAGCGCGATTAGTCTCATTGGAAAGCTAAGACATGAGGCTACAAGTTCAATGCATCAAGAAGAACCCAGGTCAGCCTCTAAGATAGTCAAAATTGCTCATCAAGAAACACTTGGACTGTTACTGTGTCCAGTCTTCTTCTCGTTTCTGAACTGTTACTCGTCTGACCTCTACTCAGAATTCTAACTATATCTGGAGTTATAGAACTGCGATTCAAGCGCGATTACTCTCGTTGGAAAGCTAAGACATGAGGCTACAAGTTCAATGCATCAAGAAGAACCCAGGTCAGCCTCTAAGATAGTCAAAATTGCTCATCAAGAAACACATGGACTTTTACTGTCTCGTTTCTGAAATGTTACTATCTGACCTCTACTCAGAATTTTGACTATATCTGGAGTTATATAACTGCAATTCAAGCGCGATTAGTCTCGTTGGAAAGCTAAGACATGGGGCTACAAGTTCAATGCATCAAGCAGAACCCAGTTCAGCCTCTAAGATAGTCAAAATTGCTTATCAAGAAACACTTGGACTTTTACTTGTCTCCTCTTAGTCTCGTTTTTGAATGTTACTATCTCGACCTCTACTAGAATTCTAACTATATCTCGGAGTTATAGAACTGCGATTCAAGCGCGATTACTCTCGTTGGAAAGCTAAGACATGAGGCTACAAGTTCAATGCATCAAGAAGAACCCAGGTCAGCCTCTAAGATAGTCAAAATTGCTCATCAAGAAACACATGGACTTTCTGCCTTTACGCTTTCAAACTGTTACTGAGACCATCGTCTTACTCAGAATTTTAACTATATCTGGAGTTATAGAACTGCGATTCAAGCGCGATTACTCTCGTTGGAAAGCTAAGACATGAGGCTACAAGTTCAATGCATCAAGAAGAACCCAGGTCAGCCTCTAAGATAGTCAAAATTGCTCATCAAGAAACACATGGACTTTTACTGTCTCGTTTCTGAACTGTTACTGTCTGACCTCTACTCAGAATTGTAACTATATCTGGAGTTATAGAACTGCGATTCAAGCGCGATTACTCTCGTTGGAAAGCTAAGACATGAGGCTACAAGTTCAATGCATCAAGAAGAACCCAGGTCAGCCTCTAAGATAGTCAAAATTGCTCATCAAGAAACACATGGACTTTTACTGTCTCGTTTCTGAAATGTTACTATCCGACCTCTACTCAGAATTTTGACTATATCTGGAGTTATATAACCGCAATTCAAGCGCGATTAGTCTCGTTGGAAAGCTAAGACATGGGGCTACAAGTTCAATGCATCAAGCAGAACCCAGTTCAGCCTCTAAGATAGTCAAAATTGCTTATCAACAAACACTTGACTCGTTACCTCTTACTGTCTCGTTTTTGAAGTGTTACTGTCTCGACCTCTACTCAGAATTCTAACTATATCTGGAGTTATAGAACTGCGATTCAAGCGCGATTACTCTCGTTGGAAAGCTAAGACATGAGGCTACAAGTTCAATGCATCAAGAAGAACCCAGGTCAGCCTCTAAGATAGTCAAAATTGCTCATCAAGAAACACATGGACTTTTACTGTCTCGTTTCTGAACTGTTACTATCTGACCTCTACTCAGAATTTTAACTATATCTGGAGTTATAGAACCGCGATTCAAGCGCGATTAGTCTCGTTGGAAAGCTAAGACATGAGGCTACAAGTTCAATGCATCAAGAAGAACCCAGTCAGCCTCTAAGATAGTCAAAATTGCTCATCAACAAACACTTGGACTGTTACTGTCCAACTGTTACTGTCTCGTTTTTGAACTGTTACTGTCCGACCTCTACTCAGAATTTTAACTATATCCGGAGTTATAGAACTGCGATTCAAGCGCGATTACTCTCGTTGGAAAGCTAAGACATGAGGCTACAAGTTCAATGCATCAAGAAGAACCCAGGTCAGCCTCTAAGATAGTCAAAATTGCTCATCAAGAAACACATGGACTTTTACTGTCTCGTTTCTGAAATGTTACTATCTGACCTCTACTCAGAATTTTAACTATATCCGGAGTTATAGAACTGCAATTCAAGCGCGATTAGTCTCGTTGGAAAGCTAAGACATGGGGCTACAAGTTCAATGCATCAAGAAGAACCCAGTTCAGCCTCTAAGATAGTCAAAATTGCTTATCAAGAAACACATGGACTTTTACTTGTCCTCTTACGTCTCGAAATGTTACTATCTTCGACCTCTACTCAGAATTTTAACTATATCTGGAGTTATAGAACTGCGATTCAAGCGCGATTACTCTCGTTGGAAAGCTAAGACATGAGGCTACAAGTTCAATGCATCAAGAAGAACCCAGGTCAGCCTCTAAGATAGTCAAAATTGCTCATCAAGAAACACATGGACTTTTACTGTCTCGTTTTGAACTGTTACTATCTCACTCTTACTCAGAATTTTAACTATATCTGAGTTATAGAACTGCGATTCAAGCGCGATTACTCTCGTTGGAAAGCTAAGACATGAGGCTACAAGTTCAATGCATCAAGAAGAACCCAGGTCAGCCTCTAAGATAGTCAAAATTGCTCATCAAGAAACACATGGACTTTTACCTGTCTCGTTTCGAAATGTCACTATCTGACCTCTACTCAGAATTTTAACTATATCTGGAGTTATAGAACTGCAATTCAAGCGCGATTAGTCTCGTTGGAAAGCTAAGACATGAGGCTACAAGTTCAATGCATCAAGAAGAACCCAGGTCAGCCTCTAAGATAGTCAAAATTGCTTATCAACAAACACATGGACTGTTACTGTCCACGTCTTACTGTCTCGTTTCTGAACTGTTATTGTCTGACCTCTACTCAGAATTGTAACTATATCTGGAGTTATAGAACTGCGATTCAAGCGCGATTACTCTCGTTGGAAAGCTAAGACATGAGGCTACAAGTTCAATGCATCAAGAAGAACCCAGTGTCACCCTCTAAGATAGTCAAAATTGCTCATCAAGAAACACATGGACTTTTACTGTCTCGTTTCTGAAATGTTACTCTCTGACCTCTACTCAGAATTTTGACTATATCTGGAGTTATATAACTGCAATTCAAGCGCGATTAGTCTCGTTGGAAAGCTAAGACATGGGGCTACAAGTTCAATGCATCAAGCAGAACCCAGTTCAGCCTCTAAGATAGTCAAAATTGCTTATCAAGAAACACTTGGACTTTACTGTCCTCTTACTTCCATCTCGTTTTGAACTGTCATTCTCGACTTCTACTCACAATTCTAACTATATCTGGAGTTATAGAACTGCGATTCAAGCGCGATTACTCTCGTTGGAAAGCTAAGACATGAGGCTACAAGTTCAATGCATCAAGAAGAACCCAGGTCACCCTCTAAGATAGTCAAAATTGCTCATCAAGAAACACATGGACTTTTACTCGTCTCGTTTCGAACCCGTTACGATCGTCGACCTCTACCTGAATTTTAACTATATCCGGAGTTATAGAACTGCGATTCAAGCGCGATTACTCGTTGGAAAGCTAAGACATGAGGCTACAAGTTCAATGCATCAAGAAGAACCTAGTGTCAGCCTCTACAAACAATTGCTCATCAAGAAACACATGGACTTTTACCCTCGCGCTTTCTAAACTCCGCCGTATCTCACCGTCTGACCTCTACTCAGAATTTTAACTATATCTGGAGTTATAGAACTGCGATTCAAGCGCGATTAGTCTCGTTGGAAAGCTAAGACATGAGGCTACAAGTTCAATGCATCAAGCAAGTAACCTAGTTCAGCCTCTAAGATAGTCAAAATTGCTCATCAACAAACACATGGACTTTTACCGTCTCTCGTTTTTGAACTGTTACTATCTCGACCTCTACTCGGAATTTTAACTATATCTGGAGTTATAGAACCGCGATTCAAGCGCGATTACTCTCGTTGGAAAGCTAAGACATGAGGCTACAAGTTCAATGCATCAAGAAGAACCCAGGTCAGCCTCTAAGATAGTCAAAATTGCTCATCAAGAAACACATGGACTTTTACTGTCTCGCTTCTGAACTGTTACTGTCCTGACCTCTACTCAGAATTTTAACTATATCTGGAGTTATAGAACTGCGATTCAAGCGCGATTACTCTCGTTGGAAAGCTAAGACATGAGGCTACAAGTTCAATGCATCAAGAAGAACCCAGGTCAGCCTCTAAGATAGTCAAAATTGCTCATCAAGAAACACATGGACTTTTACTGTCTCGTTTCTGAACTGTTACCGTCTAACCTCTACTCAGAATTCTAACTATATCTGGAGTTATAGAACTGCGATTCAAGCGCGATTACTCTCGTTGGAAAGCTAAGACATGAGGCTACAAGTTCAATGCATCAAGAAGAACCCATGTCAGCCTCTAAGATAGTCAAAATTGCTCATCAAGAAACACATGGACTTTTACTGTCTCTCGCTTCTGAAATGTTACTGTCTGACCTCTACTCAGAATTTTGACTATATCTGGAGTTATATAACTGCAATTCAAGCGCGATTAGTCTCGTTGGAAAGCTAAGACATGGGGCTACAAGTTCAATGCATCAAGCATAACCCAGTTCAGCCTCTAAGATAGTCAAAATTGCTTATCAACAAACACTTGGACTGTTACTGTGCACCTCTTACCGTCTCAGTTTTATCAAGTGTTATCGTCTCGACCTCTACTCAGAATTCTAACTATATCTCTGGAGTTATAGAACCGCGATTCAAGCGCGATTACTCTCGCTAGAAAGCTAAGACATGAGGCTACAAGTTCAATGCATCAAGAAGAACCCTTGTCAGCCTCTAAGATAGTCAAAATTGCTCATCAAGAAACACATGGACTTTTACCTCTCTCGCTTCGACTACTGTTCTCTCAAGCGATCTAGATCTCGTTGGGCTAACATGCTCACTTAGAATTTTAACTATACTCTATGAGTTATCAGAATCCATGGCACTTTTACCGCCACAGCCGCGACTCGAATTTTACTATTCTGGCGTGAAAGCTAAGACATGAGGCTACAAGTTCAATGCATCAAGACAGAACCTAGTGTCACCCTCTAAGATAGTCAAAATTACTTATCAACAAACACTTGGACCTTTACCGTCCAACTCTTACATTCTCCGTTTTGAACTGATACTCGTCTCGACCTCTACTCAGAATTTTAACTATATCTCGGAGTTATAGAACTGCGATTCAAGCGCGATTACTCTCGTTGGAAAGCTAAGACATGAGGCTACAAGTTCAATGCATCAAGAAGAACCCAGGTCAGCCTCTAAGATAGTCAAAATTGCTCATCAAGAAACACATGGACTTTTACTCACTCTCGTTTCGAAATGTTACTATCTGACCTCTACTCAGAATTTTGACTATATCTGGAGTTATATAACTGCAATTCAAGCGCGATTAGTCTCGTTGGAAAGCCAAGACATGGGGCTACAAGTTCAATGCATCAAGCAGAACCTAGTTCAGCCTCTAAGATAGTCAAAATTGCTTATCAACAAACACTTGGACTGTTACTGTCTCGTTTTTGAAGTGTTACTATCTGACCTCTACTCAGAATTCTAACTATATCTGGAGTTATAGAACTGCGATTCAAGCGCGATTACTCCGTTGGAAAGCTAAGACATGAGGCTACAAGTTCAATGCATCAAGAAGAACCCAGGTCAGCCTCTAAGATAGTCAAAATTGCTCATCAAGAAACACATGGACTTTTACCGTCTCGTTTCTCGAACTGTTACTGTCGACCTCTACTCGGAATTTTAACTATATCTGGAGTTATAGAACCGCGATTCAAGCGCGATTACTCCGTTGGAAAGCTAAGACATGAGGCTACAAGTTCAATGCATCAAGAAGAACCCAGTCAGCCTCTAAGATAGTCAAAATTGCTCATCAAGAAACACATGGACTTTTACTGTCTCGTTTCTGAACTGTTACCTCGCTGACCTCTACTCAGAATTCTAACTATATCCCGGAGTTATAGAACCGCGATTCAAGCGCGATTACTCTCGTTGAAAGCTAAGACATGAGGCTACAAGTTCAATGCATCAAGAAGAACCTGTGTCAGCCTCTAAGATAGTCAAAATTGCTCATCAAGAAACACATGGACTTTTACCTTGTCTCGCTTCTGAAATGTTACTCTCTGACCTCTACTCTGAATTTTGACTATATCTGGAGTTATATAACTGCAATTCAAGCGCGATTAGTCTCGCTGGAAAGCTAAGACATGGGGCTACAAGTTCAATGCATCAAGCATAACCCCGCTCACCTCTAAGATAGTCAAATTGCTTATCAACAAACACTTGACTGTTACCGTGCACCTCTTACTCTCGTTTTTGAAGTCGTTATTGTCTGACCTCTACTCGAATTCTAACTATATCTGGAGTTATAGAACTGCGATTCAAGCGCGATTACTCTCGTTGGAAAGCTAAGACATGAGGCTACAAGTTCAATGCATCAAGAAGAACCCAGTCAGCCTCTAAGATAGTCAAAATTGCTCATCAAGAAACACATGGACTTTTACTGTCTCGTTTCTGAAATGTTACTCTCTGATCTATACTCTGAATTTTAACTATATCTGGAGTTATATAACCGCGATTCAAGCGTGATTAGTCTCGTTGGAAAGCTAAGACATGAGGCTACAAGTTCAATGCATCAAGAAGAACCCAGCTGTCACCTCTAAGATAGTCAAAATTGCTCATCAAGAAACACTTGGACTTTTACCGTCCAATTCTCGTCTCGCTTTGAACCGATTACCGTCTCGACCTCTACTCGGAATTTTAACTATATCCGGAGTTATAGAACTACGATTCAAGCCCGACATTACTCTAGTTGGAAAGCTAAGACATGAGGCTACAAGTTCAATGCATCAAGAAGAACCTTAGTGCCCTCTAAGATAGTCAAAATTGCTCATCAAGAAACACATGGACTTTTACCGTCTCGTTTCCTGAAATGTTACTATCGACCTCTACTCGAGAATTTTGACTATATCCGAGTTATAGAACCGCAATTCAAGCGCGATTAGTCTCGTTGGAAAGCTAAGACATGGGGCTACAAGTTCAATGCATCAAGAGGAACCCAGTTCGGCCTCTAAGATAGTCAAAATTGCTTATCAACAAACACTTGGGTATTCTGTGCACCTCTTAGTCTCATTTTCGAAGAGTTACTCATCGACCTCTCGAATTGTAACTATACCGGAGTTATAGAACTGCGATTCAAGCACGATTACTCGTTGGAAAGCTAAGACATGAGGCTACAAGTTCAATGCATCAAGAAGAACCCAGTCGACCTCTAAGATAGTCAAAATTGCTCATCAAGAAACACATGGACTTTTACTGTCTCGTTTCCGAACTCATACTCTCGACCTCTACTCAATTTTAACTATATCTCGGAGTTATAGAACCTGCATTCAAGCGCGATTACTCCCGTTGGAAAGCTAAGACATGAGGCTACAAGTTCAATGCATCAAGAAGAACCAAGTCAGCCTCTAAGATAGTTAAAATTGCTCATCAAGAAACACATGGACTTTTACTTGTCTCGTTTCGAACTGTTACTTGTCGACCTCTACTCGAAATTCTAACTATATCTCGGAGTTATAGAACCGCGATTCAAGCGTGATTACTCTCGTTGGAAAGCTAAGACATGAGGCTACAAGTTCAATGCATCAAGAAGAACCCAGTCAGCCTCTAAGATAGTCAAAATTGCTCATCAAGAAACACATGGACTTTCACTGCCTCGCTTTTCGAAATGTCACATCTCCGACCTCTACTCTGAATTTTAACTATATCTCGAGTTATAAACTGCAATTCAAGCGCCATTAGTCTCAGTGGAAAGCTAAGACATGGGGCTACAAGTTCAATGCATCAAGCATAACCTAGTTCAGCCTCTAAGATAGTCAAAATTGCTTATCAACAAACACATGGACTTTACTACTCCTCTTAATTCTCGTTTTTGAAGGTGTTAATGCCCGACCTCTACTCGAATTCTAACTATATCTCGAGTTATAGAACTAGATTCAAGCGCGATTACTCTCGTTGGAAAGCTAAGACATGAGGCTACAAGTTCAATGCATCAAGAAGAACCCAAGTCACCTCTAAGATAGTCAAAATTGCTCATCAAGAAACACATGGACTTTTACCGTCCGTTCGAAATGTCATTGCTCTCGACCTCTACTCGAATTTTAACTATATCTGGAGTTATAGAACCGCAATTCAAGCGTGATTACTCTTCGTTGGAAAGCTAAGACATGGGGCTACAAGTTCAATGCAACAAGAAGAACCCAGTCAGCCTCTAAGATAGTTAAAATTGCTCATCAAGAAACACATGGACTTTTATCTCGTTTCCGAAGGCTGTCTCGACCTACTCAGTCAGAATCTATATCCGGAGTTATAGAACTGCGATTCAAGCGCGATTACTCTCGTTGGAAAGCTAAGACATGAGGCTACAAGTTCAATGCATCAAGAACCCGCAATCACCTCTAAGATAGTTAAAGTTGCTCATCGAGAAACACTGGCTTTTACCGTCTCGTTTTCGAACTATTACTGTCTCACCTCTACTCGAATTTTAACTATCCCTGGAGTTATAGAACTGCGATTCAAGCGCGATTACTCTCGTTAGAAAGCTAAGACATGAGGCTACAAGTTCAATGCATCAAGAAGAACCCGGGTCAGCCTATAAGATAATCAAAATTGCTCATCAAGAAACACATGGACTTTTACTTGTCTCGTTTCTGAACTCATACTGTCTGACCTCTACTCGAATTTTGACTATATCTCGGAGTTATAGAACTGCAATTCAAGCGCGATTAGTCTCGTTGGAAAAGCTAAGACATGAGGCTACAAGTTCAATGCATCAAGGAAACCTAGTTTCAGCCTCTAAGATAGTCAAAATTGCTTAACAAACAACACTTGACTTCTTGTGATCTTGTTATCTAGTTAGTTGAAGTGTTACTATCCGACCTCTACTCGTGAATTTTAACTATATCTGAAGTTATAGAACCGCGAGTCAAGCGATTACTCTCGTTGGAAAGCTAAGACATGAGGCTACAAGTTCAATGCATCAAGAAGAACCCAGTTAACCTCTAAGATAGTCAAATTGCTCATCAAGAAACACATGGACTTTTACCGTCTCAAGCTTGAACCGTTACCGTCTCGACTCTACTCGAATTTTAACTATATCTGGAGTTATAGAACCTGCGATTCAAGCGCGATTACTCTCGTTGGAAAGCTAAGACATGAGGCTACAAGTTCAATGCATCAAGAAGAACCCAGGTTCACCCTATAAGATAGTTAAAATTGCTCATCAAGAAACACATGGACTTTTACTAGTCTCGTTTCTGATAATTAACCTTCTACTTTCGAATTCTAACTATAGGTTACCTGAGAACTGGGATTCAAGGAAGATTACTCTCGTTGGAAAGCTAAGACATGAGGCTACAAGTTCAATGCATCAAGAAGAACCCAGTCAGCCTCTAAGATAGTCAAAATTGCTCATCAAGAAACACATGGACTTTTACCTTGTCTCGTTTTCCGAAATGTTACACTCTCGACTTCTACCTTAGAATTTTACTATATCCGGAGTTATATAACGCAATTCAAGCGCGATTAGTCTCGTTGAAAGCTAAGACATGGGCTACAAGTTCAATGCATCAGCATAACCCGTTCAGCCTCTAAGATAGTCAAAATTGCTCATCAACAAACACTTGACGCTCACTGTCGCACCTCTTCTTGTCTCGCTTTTGAACTGTTATTATCCGACCTCTACTCAGGACTGTAACTATATCTGGAGTTATAGAACTGCATTCAAGCGATCATTCTCAGTTGGAAAGCTAAGACATGAGGCTACAAGTTCAATGCATCAAGAAGAACCTGAGAGTCAACCTCTAAGATAGTTAAAATTGCTCATCAACAACACATGGCACTTTTATTTGTCTAGCTTTCTCGAATATTCTTTCGTCGACCTCTACTCCAATTATCTAACTATATCTCGGAGTTATAGAACTTGCGATTCAAGCGTGATTACTCTCGTTGAAGCTAAGACATGAGGCTACAAGTTCAATGCATCAAGAAGAACCCGTGTCAGCCTCTAAGATAGTCAAAATTGCTCATCAAGAAACACATGGACTTTTACTTCTCGTTTTCGAAATGTTACTTGTCTGACCTCTACTCAGAATTTAACTATATCGGAGTTATAGAACTGCGATTCAAGCGCGATTACTCTCGTTGGAAAGCTAAGACATGAGGCTACAAGTTCAATGCATCAAGAAGAACCCAGGTCAGCCTCTAAGATAGTCAAAATTGCTCATCAAGAAACACATGGACTTTCATTGTCTCGTTTAAATGTTACTCTCACTTCTACTTGAATTTCGACTATATACGAGTGTTATAAAGCTGCAAATTCAAGCGCGATTAGTCTCGGTGGAAAGCTAAGACATGGGGCTACAAGTTCAATGCATCAAGCACCTATCCCAAAGCCTCTGAAGATAGCTCAAAATTGCTTATCAACCAAACACTTGACGTTCCCATTGCTGTCTGGTTTTTGAAGTGTTATTGTCGAACCTCTACTCGAGAATTCTAACTATATCGAAGTTATAGAACTGCGATTCAAGCGATTACTCTAGTTGGAAAGCTAAGACATGAGGCTACAAGTTCAATGCATCAAGAAGAACCTGAGTCAGCCTCTAAGATAGTCAAAATTGCTCATCAAGAAACACATGGACTTTTACTTGTCTCGCTTCCAAATAGTTACTCTTCAACCTCTACTAATTTTAACTATATCCGGAGTTATAGAACCGCAATTCAAGCGCGATTACTCTCGTTGGAAAGCTAAGACATGAGGCTACAAGTTCAATGCATCAAGATGAACCTGAGTCGACCTCTAAGATAGTCAAAATTGCTTATCAAGAAACACTTGGACCCTTTCGCTTGCACCTCTTACTTGTCTTTTTGAATGTTATTGTCGACCTCTACTCGAATTTTAACTATATCTCGGAGTTATAGAACCTGCGATTCAAGCGCGATTAGTCTCGTTGGAAAGCTAAGACATGAGGCTACAAGTTCAATGCATCAAGAAGAACCCGGGTCAACCTCTAAGATAGTCAAAATTGCTCATCAAGAAACACATGGACTTTTACCTCACGTCCTTGTTTAACTGCTTCGTCCGACCTCTACTCAGAATTTTAACTATATCTGGAGTTATAGAATCGCGATTCAAGCGCGATTACTCTCGTTGGAAAGCTAAGACATGAGGCTACAAGTTCAATGCATCAAGAAGAACCCAGTCACCCTCTAAGATAGTTAAAATTGCTCATCGAGAAACACATGGACTTAACTGTCTCGTTTCGAACTGTTTCTCGACCTCTACTCGAATTCTAACTATATCTCGGAGTTATAGACTGCGATTCAAGCGCGATTACTCTCGTTGGAAAGCTAAGACATGAGGCTACAAGTTCAATGCATCAAGAAGAACCCAGGTCGGCCTCTAAGATAGTCAAAATTGCTCATCAAGAAACACATGGACTTTTACTGCTCGTTTCCGAAATGTTACTCGATCTCTACTCCAGAATTTTGACTATATCTGGAGTTATATAACCGCAATTCAAGCGGATTAGTCTCGTTGGAAAGCTAAGACATGGGGCTACAAGTTCAATGCATCAAGAATAACCCTAAATGTCTGCCTCTAAGATAGTCAAAATTGCTTATCAACAAACACTTGGACTTCTTATGCACCTCTTATCTCGTTTTTGAAGTGTTACTGTCTGACCACTACTCAAATTGTAACTATATCCGGAGTTATAGAACTGCGATTCAAGCGCGATTACTCTCGTTGGAAAGCTAAGACATGAGGCTACAAGTTCAATGCATCAAGAACCCGGGTCAACCTCTAAGATAGTCAAAATTGCTCATCAAGAAACACATGGACTTTTACTGTCTCGTTTCGAACGTTATTCTTGTCGACCTCTACTCAGAATTTAACTATATCTCGGAGTTATAGAACTGCGATTCAAGCGCGATTACTCTCGTTGGAAAGCTAAGACATGAGGCTACAAGTTCAATGCATCAAGAAGAACCCAGGTCGCCTCTAAGATAGTCAAAAGTGCTCATCAAGAAACACATGGACTTTTACGTCTTGTTTCGAAATGTTACTATCTCGACCTCTACTCAGAATTTTAACTATATCCGGAGTTATATAACTGCAATTCAAGCGCGATTAGTCTTGTTGAAAGCTAAGACATGGGGCTACAAGTTCAATGCATCAAGGAACCTGTTCACCTCTAAGATAGTCAAAATTGCTTATCAACAAACACTTGGACATTCTGTCTCGTTTTTGAAATGTTACTCTCGACCTCTACTGAGGTAATTCAACTATATCTCGGAGTTATAGAACTGCG
Organism: Populus x sibirica; assembly: GCA_019202695.1. Classification (NCBI taxonomy): domain Eukaryota; kingdom Viridiplantae; phylum Streptophyta; class Magnoliopsida; order Malpighiales; family Salicaceae; genus Populus; species Populus x sibirica. The sequence goes on along the minus strand of JAGMVL010002294.1, from coordinate 18,790 downwards.
ATTCAAGCGCGATTACTCTCGTTGGAAAGCTAAGACATGAGGCTACAAGTTCAATGCATCAAGAAGAACCCAGGTCAACCTCTAAGATAGTCAAAATTGCTCATCGAGAAACACTTGGACTTTTACCTCTTTCGTTTTAAACTATACTATCGACCTCTACTCGAATTTTAACTATATCTCGGAGTTATATTACTGCGATTCAAGCGCTTGATTACTCTCGTTAGAAAGCTAAGACATGAGGCTACAAGTTCAATGCATCAAGAAGAACCCGGTGCGCCCTCTAAGATAGTCAAAATTGCTCATCAAGAAACACGTGGACTTTTACTTTTGGCTTGCTTCTAAACTGATTATTATCGACCTCTACCGAATTTTGACTATATCTAGGGTTATATAACCGCAATTCAAGCGATTAGTCTCGTTGGAAAGCTAAGACATGGGCTACAAGTTCAATGCATCGCGAACCTAGTTCAACCTCTAAGATAGTCAAATTGCCTATCAACAAACACTTGGACTATTACTTTGCACCTCTTAACTGTCTCGTTTTGAAGTGTTACTATCTGGACCTCTACTCGAATTTTAACTATATCCGAGTTATAGAACCTGCGATTCAAGCGCGATTACTCTCGTTGGAAAGCTAAGACATGAGGCTACAAATTGTTCAATGCATCAAGAAGAACCTAGGTCAGCCTCTAAGATAGTCAAATTGCTCATCAAGAAACACATGGACTTTTACTGTCTCGTTTCTGAACATACCTTCTCGACCTCTACTCGAATTTTAACTATATCCGGGAGTTATAGAAGTGCGATTCAAGCGCGATTACTCTCGTTGGAAAGCTAAGACATGAGGCTACAAGTTCAATGCATCAAGAAGAACCCAGGTCTGCCTCTAAGATAGTCAAAATTGCTCATCAACAAACACATGGACTTTTACCTTCTAACTTGTCTGGTTTTCGGGAACTTCTATTATCGGCCTCTCTGGGAATTCTAACTATGTCTGGAGTTATAGAAGCTGCGATTCAAGCGCGATTACTCTCGTTGGAAAGCTAAGACATGAGGCTACAAGTTCAATGCATCAAGAAGAACTTGCGTCACCCTCTAAGATAGTCAAAATTGCTCATCAAGAAACATTTGGACTTTTCTTTGCCTCGTTAGAAATGTTACTCTCTGACCTCTACTCAATTTTGACTATATCTCGATGTTATATAACTGCAATTCTAGCGCGATTAGTCTCGTTGGAAAGCTAAGACATGGGGCTACAAGTTCAATGCATCAAGCATAACCCAGTTCACCTCTAAGATAGTCAAAATTGCTTAACAACAAACACTTGACCATTTACGTGCACCTCTTAACTTCTTCGTTTTTGAAGTGTTATTGTCCGACCTCTACTTGAATTCTAACTATATCCGGAGTTATAGAACTGCGATTCAGCGCGATTACTCTCGTTGGAAAGCTAAGACATGAGGCTACAAGTTCAATGCATCAAGAAGAACCAAGGTCAGCTCTAAGATAGTAAAATTGCTCATCAAGAAACACATGGACTTTAATTTGTCTCGATTAACGCATTCTTCTATCGATCATCTACCGGAATTTTAACTATATCTAGAGTTATAGAAGCTGCATTCTAGCGTGATTAGTTTGGTTGGAAAGCTATGACGTGAGGCTACAAGTTCAATGTATCAAAGACCTGTTCTAGCCTCTAAGATAGTTAAAATTGCTCATCAGAAACATATGGACTTTTCTGTACTCGCTCGTCCTTCTTCCTCGACCATCAATAGCTTGATAATTCTGACTATATCTCGGGAGTTATAAAGCTGGATTCAAGCGCGATTACTCGTTGGAAAGCTAAGACATGAGGCTACAAGCTCAATGCATCAAGAAGAACCTGGTCAGCCTAAGATAGTCAAAATTGCTCATCAAGAAACACATGGACTTTTACCTGTCTCGTTTGCCGAAGTGTTACTATCGACCTCTACTCGAATTCTAACTATATCTGGAGTTATAGAACTGCGATCCAAGCACGATTACTCTCGTTGGAAAGCTAAGACATGAGGCTACAAGTTCAATGCATCAAGAAGAACCCATGTCGGCCTCTAAGATAGTCGAAGTTGCTCATCAAGAAACACATGGACTTTTAGTGTCTCGTTTTCTGAAATGTTACTATCGACCTCTACTCGGGAATTCTAACTATACTTGAGTTATAGAACTGTGATTCTAGCGCGATTACTCTCGTTGGAAAGCTAAGACATGAGGCTACAAGTTCAATTCATCAAGAAGACTGAGTTCAGCCTCTAAGATAGTCAAAATTGCTCATCAAGAAACACATGGACTTTTACTTGTCCTCGTTTCGAAGCCGTTCTTCCGCGACCTCTACTTGAATTTTAACTATATCCGGAGTTATAGAACTGCGATTCAAGCGCGATTACTCTCGTTGGAAAGCTAAGACATGAGGCTACAAGTTCAATGCATCAAGATGAACCTAGTTCAGCCTCTAAGATAGTCAAAATTGCTCATCAAGAAACACATGGACTTTTACATCTCGTTCTTAACTATTATTGTCTGACCTCTACTCGAATTGTAAACTATATCTGGAGTTATAGAACTGCGATTCAGCCTGATTACTCTCGTTGGAAAGCTAAGACATGAGGCTACAAGTTCAATGCATCAAGAAGAACCTAGTTCAGCCTCTAAGATAGTCGAAATTGCTCATCAACAAACACTTGGACTTTTACCTGTCTCAGTTTTCGAAGCGTTATTGTCTCGACCTCTACTCAAATTTTAACTATATCTGGAGTTATAGAACCTGCGATTCAAGCGCATTACTCTTGTTTGAAAGCTAAGACATGAGGCTACAAGCTCAATGCATCAAGAAGAACCCAGGTTAGCCTCTAAGATAGTCAAAATTGCTCATCAAGAAACACTGGACTTTTACTCTCTCGTTCCGAAATGTTACTATCGACCTCTACTCGAATTTTGACTATATACCGGAGTTATATAACTGCAATTCAGCGCGATTAGTCTCGTTGGAAAGCTAAGACATGGGGCTACAAGTTCAATGCAGCAACCCAATTATCCCTCTAAGATAGTCAAAATTGCTTATCAACAAACAACTTGGACTCTTACTGTGCACCTCTTAGTCTCGTTTTTGAAGTGTTAATGTCGACCTCTACCGAATTGTAACTATATCTGGACGAGTTATAGAACTGCGATTCAAGCGGATTACTCTCGTTGGAAAGCTAAGACATGAGGCTACAAGTTCAATGCATCAAGAAGAACCCAAGGTCAGCCTCTAAGATAGTCAAAATTGCTCATCAAGAAACACATGGACTTTTACTGTCTCAGTCGTTCGACATTAACTTTGTCTGACCTCTACTCGGAATCTTAACTATATCTGGAGTTATAGAACTGTGATTCAAGCGTGATTAATCTCATTTGAAAGCTGAGCCATGAGGCTACAAGTTCAATGCATCAAGAAGAACCCAGGTTGGCCTCTAAGATAGTCAAAATTGCTCATCAAGAAACACATGGACTTTTACTTGTCTCGTTTCGAACCTTATTCTTGTCTGACCTCTACTCGAAATTTTAACTATATCCTGGAGTTATAGAAGTGCGATTCAAGCATGATTACTCTCGTTGGAAAGCTAAGACATGAGGCAACAAGTTAATGCAACAAGAAGAACCCATTTCGCCTCTAAGATAGTCGAAAGTGCTCATCAACAAACACTTGGACTACCAATTCTATTTCTCGTTCCCCACATTCTTGTCGATCTATACTCGAAATTTTAACTATATGTAGAGTTATAGAACTCTGCGATTCTAGCGTGATTAGTCTCGTTTGAAAGCTAAGACATGAGGCTACAAGTTCAATGTATCAAGTAGAGCCAAGTTCAGCCTCTAAGATAGTCATAATTGCTCATCAACAAACACTTGGACTTTTACTGTCCAACTGTTCTTGTCTCGTTTTGAATGTTCTTGTCGACCTCTACTCGGAATTTTAACTATATCGGAGTTATACAAGCTGCGATTCAAGCGCGATTACTCTCGTTGGAAAGCTAAGACATGAGGCTACAAGTTGAATGCATCCAGAAGAACCCATGTCGGCCTCTAAGATAGTCAAAATTGCTCATCAAGAAACACATGGACTTTACTTTTCTCGTTTCTGAAATGTTACTATCTGACCTCTACTCGAGAATTTTGACTATATCCCGGAGTTATATAACCGCAAATCAAGCGCGATTAGTCTCGTTCGAAAGCTAAGACATGAGGCTACAAGTTCAATGCATCAAGAAGAACCCGTTCGGCCTCTAAGATAGTCAAAATTGCTTATCAACAAACACTTGGACTTACTTGTGCACCTCTTACTCGTCTCGTTTTTGATGTATTCTTGTCGACCTCTACTCGAATTGTAACTATATCCGGAGTTATAGAACTGCGATTCAAGCGCGATTACTCTCGTTGGAAAGCTAAGACATGAGGCTACAAGTTCAATGCATCAAGAAGAACCCAGATCGGCCTCTAAGATAGTCAAAATTGCTCATCAACAAACACTTGGACTTTTATTGTCTCAGTTTTAACCGGCGTACTGAGTCGACCTCTTCTCGAGAATTTTAACTATATCCGGAGTTATAGAACTCCGATTCAAGCGCGATTACTCTCGTTGGAAAGCTAAGACATGAGGCTACAAGTTCAATGCATCAAGAAGAACCCGAGTCGCCTCTAAGATAGTCAAAATTGCTCATCAACAAACACTTGGACTTTTCTTGTCTCGTTTTGACCCGTACTTGTCGACCTCTACTCAGAATTTTAACTATATCCGGAGTTATAGAACTGCGATTCAAGCGCGATTACTCTCGTTGGAAAGCTAAGACATGAGGCTACAAGTTCAATGCATCAAGAAGAACCCAGTCAGCCTCTAAGATAGTCAAAATTGCTCATCAAGAAACACATGGACTTTTCCTGTCTCGTTTCTGAATCCTACTGTCGACCTCTACTCGAATTTTAACTATATCTGGAGTTATAGAACTGCGATTCAAGCGCGATTACTCTCGTTGGAAAGCTAAGACATGAGGCTACAAGTTCAATGCATCAAGAAGAACCCAGTCGGCCTCTAAGATAGTCGAAAGTGCTCATCAACAAACACTTGGACTTTTTTGTCTCGTTTTTGAAGTGTTATTGTCGACCTCTACTCGGAATTCTAACTATATCTCGGAGTTATAGAACTGCGATTCAAGCGCGATTACTCTCGTTGGAAAGCTAAGACATGAGGCAACAAGTTAATGCAACAAGAAGAACCCATTTCGCCTCTAAGATAGTCAAAATTGCTCATCAAGAAACACATGGTCTTTTACCTTGTCTCGTTTCCGAACTATATCTTGTCGACCTCTACTCGAATTGTAACTATATCTCGAGTTATAGAACTGCGATTCAAGCGCGATTACTCTCGTTGGAAAGCTAAGACATGAGGCTACAAGTTCAATGCATCAAGAAGAACCCAGGTCAGCCTCTAAGATAGTCGAAAGTGCTCATCAACAAACACTTGGACTTATCTCGTCTCGTTTTGAAGTGTTCTTTGTCGACCTCTACTCGAATTCTAACTATATCTGGAGTTATAGAACTGCGATTCAAGCGCGATTACTCTCGTTGGAAAGCTAAGACATGAGGCTACAAGTTCAATGCATCAAGAAGAACCCATGTCGCCTCTAAGATAGTCGAAATTGCTCATCAAGAAACACATGGACTTTTACTGTCTCGTTTCGAATCACATTTCTTGTCGACCTCTACTCGAATTTTTAACTATGTCTCGGAGTTATAGAAGTGCGATTCAAGCATGATTACTCTCGTTGGAAAGCTAAGACATGAGGCAACAAGTTAATGCAACAAGAAGAACCCATTTCGCCTCTAAGATAGTCAAAAGTGCTCATCAACAAACACTTGGACATTCTTACTTCTCGTTTCGAAGCTATTCTTTGTCGATCTATACTCGAATTTTAACTATATCTAGAGTTATAGAACTAAGATTCTAGCATGATTAGTCTTGTTTGAAAGCTAAGACATGAGGCTACAAGTTCAATGTATCAAGCAGAGCCCGTTCGGCCCTCTAAGATAGTCATAATTGCTCATCAACAAACACTTGGACTTTTACTGTCCAACTATTCTGTCTCGTTTTTGAACTGTTCTTGTCGACCTCTACTCGAATTTTAACTATATCTCGAGTTATAGAACCGCGATTCAAGCGCGATTACTCTCGTTGGAAAGCTAAGACATGAGGCTACAAGTTCAATGCATCAAGAAGAACCCGAGTCAGCCTCTAAGATAGTCAAAATTGCTCATCAAGAAACACATGGACTTTTCTTGTCTCGTTTCCGAAATGTTACTATCGACCTCTACTCGAAATTTTGACTATATCTCGGAGTTATATAACCGCAATTCAAGCGCGATTAGTCTCGTTGGAAAGCTAAGACATGGGGCTACAAGTTCAATGCATCAAGAAGAACCCAGTTCAGCCTCTAAGATAGTCAAAATTGCTTATCAAGAAACACTTGGACTTTGTGCACCTCTCTTGTCTCGTTTTTGAAGTGTTATTGTCGACCTCTACTCGAAATTCTAACTATATCCGGAGTTATAGAACCCAGATTCAAGCGCGATTACTCTCGTTGGAAAGCTAAGACATGAGGCTACAAGTTCAATGCATCAAGAAGAACCCGTCGGCCTCTAAGATAGTCAAAATTGCTCATCAAGAAACACATGGACTTTTACTCTCGTTTACGGCTATTCTTGTCGACCTCTACTCGAATTTTAACTATATCTCGGAGTTCTAGAAGTGCGATTCAAGCATGATTACTCTCGTTGGAAAGCTAAGACATGAGGCAACAAGTTAATGCAACAAGAAGAACCCATTTCCGCCTCTAAGATAGTCAAAAGTGCTCATCAACAAACACTTGGACTTTCTTGTCCATGTCTTACTATCTTTTTCTGACTGATTCTTGTCGACCTTTACTCGAATTTTAACTATATCTCGAGTTATAGAACTGCGATTCAAGCGCGATTACTCTCGTTGGAAAGCTAAGAAATGAGGCTACAAGTTCAATGCATCAAGAAGAACCCGGTCGGCCTCTAAGATAATCAAAATTGCTCATCAAGAAACACATGGACTTTAATCCACGTCTCGTTTTTTGAACTGTTACTTGTCGACCTCTACTCAAAATTTTAACTATATGTGGAGTTATAGAACTGCGATTCAAGCGCGATTACTATCGTTGGAAAGCTAAGAAATGAGGCTACAAGTTCAATGCATCAAGAAGAACCCAGGTCATCCTCTAAGATAATCAAAATTGCTCATCAAGAAACACATGGACTTTAACTGTCTCGTTTCTGAACTGTTACTGTCTGACCTCTACTCAGAATTTTGACTATATATGGAGTTATAGAACTGCGATTCAAGCGAGATTACTCTCGTTGGAAAGCTAAGACATGAGGCTACAAGTTCAATGCATCAAGAAGAACCCAGGTCACCTCTAAGATAGTCAAAAGTGCTCATCAACAAACACTTGACTTTTCTTGTCTCGTTTTTGAAGTGTTACTATCGACCTCTACTCGAATTCTAACTATATCCGGAGTTATAGAACCGCAATTAAAGCGCGATTACTCTCGTTGGAAAGCTAAGAAATGAGGCTACAAGTTCAATGCATCAAGAAGAACCCGAGTCGGCCTCTAAGATAATCAAAATTGCTCATCAAGAAACACATGGACTTTAACTTGTCTCGTTTTCGAAGCTATTCTTTGTCGACCTCTACTCGAATTTTAACTATATATGGAGTTATAGAACTGCGATTCAAGCGAGATTACTCTCGTTGGAAAGCTAAGACATGAGGCTACAAGTTCAATGCATCAAGAAGAACCCGTTCGGCCTCTAAGATAGTCAAAATTGTTCATCAATAAACACATGGACTTTTACTTGTCTCGTTTCGAATCACTTCTTGTCGACCTCTACTCGAATTTTAACTATATCCGGAGTTATAGAAGTGCGATTCAAGCATGATTACTCTCGTTGGAAAGCTAAGACATGAGGCAACAAGTTAAAGCAACAAGAAGAACCCATTTCTGTTACTGTCTGACCTCTACTCAGAATTCTAACTATATCTGGAGTTATAGAAGTACAATTCAAGCGCGATTACTCTCGTTGGAAAGGTAAGACATGATGCTACCAATTCAATGCATCAAGAAGAACCAGGTCAGCCTCTAAGATAGTCAAAATTGCTCATCAAGAAACACATGGACTTTTCTTGTCTCGTTTCCGAACTGTTACTATCCGACCTCTACTCGGAATTTTAACTATATCTGGAGTTATAGAACTGCGATTCAAGCGCGATTACTCTCGTTGGAAAGCTAAGACATGAGGCTACAAGTTCAATGCATCAAGAAGAACCCGAGTCGGCCTCTAAGATAGTCGAAAGTGCTCATCAACAAACACTTGGACTTTCTTGTCTCGTTTTTGAAGTGTTACTATCCGACCTCTACTCGAAATTCTAACTATATCTCGGAGTTATAGAACCTGCGATTCAAGCGCGATTACTCTCGTTGGAAAGCTAAGACATGAGGCAACAAGTTAATGCAACAAGAAGAACCCATTTCGCCTCTAAGATAGTCGAAATTGCTCATCAAGAAACACATGGTCTTTTACTTGTCTCGTTTCGAATTACTTGTCGACCTCTACTCGAGAATTTTAACTATGTCTGGAGTTATAGAAGTGCGATTCAAGCATGATTACTCTCGTTGGAAAGCTAAGACATGAGGCAACAAGTTAATGCAACAAGAAGAACCCATTTCGCCCTCTAAGATAGTCGAAAGTGCTCATCAACAAACACTTGGACTTTCTTGTCCATGTCTTACTATCTTTTTCTGAACCATTCTTCTCGACCTTTACTCGAAATTTTAACTATATCTCGGAGTTATAGAACTGCGATTCAAGCGCGATTACTCTCGTTGGAAAGCTAAGAAATGAGGCTACAAGTTCAATGCATCAAGAAGAACCCAGTTCGCCTCTAAGATAGTCAAAATTGCTTATCAAGAAACACTTGGACTTTCTTGTGCACCTCTTACCGTCTCGTTTTTGAAGTGTTACTTCGACCTCTACTCGAATTCTAACTATATCTGGAGTTATAGAACTGCGATTCAAGCGCGATTACTCTCGTTGGAAAGCTAAGACATGAGGCAACAAGTTAATGCAACAAGAAGAACCCATTTCTGCCTCTAAGATAGTCGAAATTGCTCATCAAGAAACACATGGACTTTTACTCGTCTCGTTTCGAACATATCTTGTCGACCTCTACTCGAAATTTTAACTATATCTCGGAGTTCTAGAAGTGCGATTCAAGCATGATTACTCTCGTTGGAAAGCTAAGACATGAGGCAACAAGTTAATGCAACAAGAAGAACCCATTTCTGCCTCTAAGATAGTCAAAAGTGCTCATCAACAAACACTTGGACTGTTCTTTCTCCATGTCTTACTATCTTTTTCCGAACTCATTCTTCGTCCTTACCTTTACTCGAATTTTAACTATATCTGGAGTTATAGAACTGCGATTCAAGCGCGATTACTCTCGTTGGAAAGCTAAGAAATGAGGCTACAAGTTCAATGCATCAAGAAGAACCCGGGTCGCCTCTAAGATAATCAAAATTGCTCATCAAGAAACACATGGACTTTAACCTGTCTCGTTTCCGAACATTCTTGTCGACCTCTACTCAAAATTTTAATTATATGTGGAGTTATAGAAGCTGCGATTGAAGCGAGATTACTCTCGTTGGAAAGCTAAGAAATGAGGCTACAAGTTCAATGCATCAAGAAGAACCCAGGTCATCCTCTAAGATAATCAAAATTGCTCATCAAGAAACACATGGACTTTAACTTGTCTCGTTTCGAATCACATTCTTGTCGACCTCTACTCAGAATTTTGACTATATATGGAGTTATAGAACTGCGATTCAAGCGAGATTACTCTCGTTGGAAAGCTAAGACATGAGGCTACAAGTTCAATGCATCAAGAAGAACCCAGGTCAGCCTCTAAGATAGTCGAAAGTGCTCATCAACAAACACTTGGACCAATTCTTGTCTCGTTTTTGAAGTGTTACTTGTCGACCTCTACTCGAAATTCTAACTATATCTGGAGTTATAGAACTGCAATTAAAGCGCGATTACTCTCGTTGGAAAGCTAAGAAATGAGGCTACAAGTTCAATGCATCAAGAAGAACCCAGGTCAGCCTCTAAGATAATCAAAATTGCTCATCAAGAAACACATGGACTTTAACTTGTCTCGTCTTCTCGAACTCGTTACTTCGTCGACCTCTACTCGAAATTTTGACTATATATGGAGTTATAGAACTGCGATTCAAGCGAGATTACTCTCGTTGGAAAGCTAAGACATGAGGCTACAAGTTCAATGCATCAAGAAGAACCCAGGTCAGCCTCTAAGATAGTCAAAATTGTTCATCAATAAACACATGGACTTTTACTTGTCTCGTTTTCGAACCGTTATTCTTGTCTGACCTCTACTCAGAATTTTAACTATATCTGGAGTTATAGAAGTGCGATTCAAGCATGATTACTCTCGTTGGAAAGCTAAGACATGAGGCAACAAGTTAAAGCAACAAGAAGAACCCATTTCTCCTACTCGCGAATTCTAACTATATCCGGAGTTATAGAAGTACAATTCAAGCGCGATTACTCTCGTTGGAAAGGTAAGACATGATGCTACCAATTCAATGCATCAAGAAGAACCCAGGTCAGCCTCTAAGATAGTCAAAATTGCTCATCAAGAAACACATGGACTTTTACTTGTCTCGTTTACGAACTGTTACTATCCGACCTCTACTCGAATTTTAACTATATCCGGAGTTATAGAAGCTGCGATTCAAGCGCGATTACTCTCGTTGGAAAGCTAAGACATGAGGCTACAAGTTCAATGCATCAAGAAGAACCCAGGTCAGCCTCTAAGATAGCCAAAAGTGCTCATCAACAAACACTTGGACTGTTACTGTCTCGTTTTTGAAGTGTTACTGTCTGACCTCTACTCAGAATTCTAACTATATCTGGAGTTATAGAACTGCGATTCAAGCGCGATTACTCTCGTTGGAAAGCTAAGACATGAGGCAACAAGTTAATGCAACAAGAAGAACCCATTTCTGCCTCTAAGATAGTCAAAAGTGCTCATCAAGAAACACATGGACTTTTACTTGTCTCGTTTACGATTCTTTGTCGACCTCTACTCGAAATTTTAACTATATCCGGAGTTATAGAAGTGCGATTCAAGCATGATTACTCTCGTTGGAAAGCTAAGACATGAGGCAACAAGTTAATGCAACAAGAAGAACCCATTTCTCCCTCTAAGATAGTCGAAAGTGCTCATCAACAAACACTTGGACTTTATTCTTGTCTCGTTTTGACATTCTTTCTTGTCGATCTATACTCGAAATTTTAACTATATCTAGAGTTATAGAACTGCGATTCTAGCATGATTAGTCTCGTTTGAAAGCTAAGACATGAGGCTACAAGTTCAATGTATCAAGTAGCCCAGTTCAGCCTCTAAGATAGTCATAATTGCTCATCAACAAACACTTGGACTTTTACTATCCAACTATTACTGTCTCGTTTTTGAACTCATTCTTGTCGACCTCTACTCGAAATTTTAACTATATCTGGAGTTATAGAACTGCGATTCAAGCGCGATTACTCTCGTTGGAAAGCTAAGACATGAGGCTACAAGTTCAATGCATCAAGAAGAACCCAGTCGGCCTCTAAGATAGTCAAAATTGCTCATCAAGAAACACATGGACTTTTTTTGTCTCGTTTTCGAAATGTTACTATCGACCTCTACTCGAAATTTTAACTATATCTGGAGTTATATAACCGCAATTCAAGCGCGATTAGTCTCGTTGGAAAGCTAAGACATGGGGCTACAAGTTCAATGCATCAAGAAGAACCCGAGTCGCCTCTAAGATAGTCAAAATTGCTTATCAAGAAACACTTGGACTTTTCTTCTTGTCTCGTTTTTGAAGTGTTCTTGTCGACCTCTACTCGAAATTCTAACTATATCCGGAGTTATAGAACTGCGATTCAAGCGCGATTACTCTCGTTGGAAAGCTAAGACATGAGGCTACAAGTTCAATGCATCAAGAAGAACCCGTCGGCCTCTAAGATAGTCAAAATTGCTCATCAAGAAACACATGGACTTTTTGTCTCAAGTTTCGAACTATACTTTGTCGACCTCTACTCGGAATTTTAACTATATCTGGGTTATAGAACTGCGATTCAAGCGCGATTACTCTCGTTGGAAAGCTAAGACATGAGGCTACAAGTTCAATGCATCAAGAAGAACCCAGGTCAACCTCTAAGATAGTCAAAATTGCTCATCAAGAAACACATGGACTTTTGCTGTCTCGTTTCTGAATCTACCTCCGTAATTTTAACTATATCCGGAGTTATAGAAGTGCGATTCAAGCATGATTACTCTCGTTGGAAAGCTAAAACATGAGGCAACAAGTTAATGCAACAAGAAGAACCCATTTCGCCTCTAAGATAGTCAAAAGTGCTCATCAACAAACACTTGGACTTTTCTTGTCTCGTTTACTAGCTGTTTCTTGCTCGATCTATACTCAAATTTTAACTATATCTAGAGTTATAGAACTGCGATTCTAGCGTGATTAGTCTCGTTTGGAAAGCTAAGACATGAGGCTACAAGTTCAATGTATCAAGTAGAGCCCGAGTTCAGCCTCTAAGATAGTCATAATTGCTCATCAACAAACACTTGGACTTTTCTTGTCCAACATTCGTCTCGTTTTTGAAGCTATTCTTGTCGACCTCTACTCGAAATTTTAACTATATCCGGAGTTCTAGAACTGCGATTCAAGCGCGATTACTCTCGTTGGAAAGCTAAGACATGAGGCTACAAGTTGAATGCATCAAGAAGAACCCGGAGTCAGCCTCTAAGATAGTCAAAATTGCTCATCAAGAAACACATGGACTTTTACTTGTCTCGTTTACGAAATGTTACTATCGACCTCTACTCGGAATTTTAACTATATCCGGAGTTATAGAACTGCAATCAAGCGCGATTAGTCTCGTTGGAAAGCTAAGACATGGGGCTACAAGTTCAATGCATCAAGAAGAACCCGGTTCGGCCTCTAAGATAGTCAAAATTGCTCATCAACAAACACTTGGACTTTTACCTTGTCGTTTTTGAACTGTTACTCTTTGTCCGACCTCTACTCGAATTTTAACTATATCTGGAGTTATAGAACTGCGATTCAAGCGCGATTACTCTCGTTGGAAAGCTAAGACATGAGGCTACAAGTTCAATGCATCAAGAAGAACCCGGGTCAGCCTCTAAGATAGTCAAAATTGCTCATCAACAAACACTTGGACTTTTCTTTGTCTCGTTTCGAACTATTCTTGTCGACCTCTACTCGAATTTTAACTATATCTGGAGTTATAGAACTGCGATTCAAGCGCGATTACTCTCGTTGGAAAGCTAAGACATGAGGCTACAAGTTCAATGCATCAAGAAGAACCCGGTCAGCCTCTAAGATAGTCAAAATTGCTCATCAAGAAACACATGGACTTTTCTTGTCTCGTTTTTGAATTCTTGTCCGACCTCTACTCAGAATTCTAACTATATCTGGAGTTATAGAACTACGATTCAAGCGCGATTACTCTCGTTGGAAAGCTAAGACATGAGGCTACAAGTTCAATGCATCAAGAAGAACCCAGGTCAGCCTCTAAGATAGTCAAAATGCTCATCAACAAACACTTGGACTTTTCTTCTTACTCTCGTTTTTGAAGTGTTACTTGTCGACCTCTACTCGGAATTCTAACTATATCTCGGAGTTATAGAAGCTGCGATTCAAGCGCGATTACTCTCGTTGGAAAGCTAAGACATGAGGCAACAAGTTAATGCAACAAGAAGAACCCATTTACGCCTCTAAGATAGTCAAAAGTGCTCATCAACAACACTTGGACTGTTACTGTCCATGTCTTACTATCTCGTTTACGGCGTATTCTTGTCGACCTTTACTCGGAATTTTAACTATATCCGGAGTTATAGAAGCTGCGATTCAAGCATGATTACTCTCGTTGGAAAGCTAAGACATGAGGCAACAAGTTAATGCAACAAGAAGAACCCATTTACGCCTCTAAGATAGTCGAAAGTGCTCATCAACAAACACTTGGACTTTTCTTGTCTCGTTTTTTTAATCATTATCTTGTCGACCTCTACTCAGAATTTTAACTATATCTCGAGTTATAGAACTGCGATTCAAGCGCGATTACTCTCGTTGGAAAGCTAAGACATGAGGCTACAAGTTCAATGCATCAAGAAGAACCCATGTCAGCCTCTAAGATAGTCAAAGTGCTCATCAACAAACACTTGGATCACATTCTTGTCTCGTTTTTTAAGTGTTACTTGTCGACCTCTACTCGAATTCTAACTATATCCGGAGTTATAGAAGTACAATTCAAGCGCGATTACTCTCGTTGGAAAGCTAAGACATGAGGCTACAAATTCAATGCATCAAGAAGAACCCAGTCAGCCTCTAAGATAGTCAAAATTGCTCACCAAGAAACATATGGACTTTACTGTCTCTCGTTTTTATTCTTGTGTGACCTCTACTCAGAATTTTAACTATATCTGGAGTTATAGAACTGCGATTCAAGCGCGATTACTCTCGTTGGAAAGCTAAGACATGAGGCTACAAGTTCAATGCATCAAGAAGAACCCAGTCGGCCTCTAAGATAGTCAAAAGTGCTCATCAACAAACACTTGGACTTTTCTTGTCTCGTTTTTGAAGTGTTACTTGTCGACCTCTACTCGAAATTCTAACTATATCCGGAGTTATAGAACTGCGATTCAAGCGCGATTACTCTCGTTGGAAAGCTAAGACATGAGGCTACAAGTTCAATGCATCAAGAAGAACCCGTGTCAGCCTCTAAGATAGTCAAAAGTGCTCATCAACAAACACTTGGACTTTTCTTGTCTCGTTTTGAAGTGTTATTCATGTCGACCTCTACTCGAATTTCTAACTATATCCGGAGTTATAGAACCTGCGATTCAAGCGCGATTACTCTCGTTGGAAAGCTAAGACATGAGGCAACAAGTTAATGCAACAAGAAGAACCCATTTCGCCTCTAAGATAGTCAAAAGTGCTCATCAACAAACACTTGGACTCATCCATGTCTTACTATCTCGTTTCTGACTGTTCTTGTCGACCTTTACTCGGAATTTTAACTATATCCGGAGTTATAGAACTGCGATTCAAGCATGATTACTCTCGTTGGAAAGCTAAGACATGAGGCAACAAGTTAATGCAACAAGAAGAACCCATTTCGCCTCTAAGATAGTCAAAAGTGCTCATCAACAAACACTTGGACTTTTCATGTCTTACTATCTCGTTTCTGAACTGTTACTGTCTGACCTTTACTCAGAATTTTAACAATATCTGGAATTATAGAACTGCGATTCAAGCGCGATTACTCTCGTTGGAAAGCTAAGACATGAGGCTACAAGTTCAATGCATCAAGAAGAACCCGGTCGACCTCTAAGATAGTCAAAATTGCTCATCAAGAAACACATGGACTTTTCTTGTCTCGTTTACGGCTATTCTTGTCGACCTCTACTCATAATTGTAACTATATCTGGAGTTATAGAACTGCGATTCAAGCGCGATTACTCTCGTTGGAAAGCTAAGACATGAGGCTACAAGTTCAATGCATCAAGAAGAACCCAGGTCAGCCTCTAAGATAGTCAAAATTGCTCATCAAGAAACACATGGACTTTTACCGTCTCGTTTGAATTATCTTGTCGACCTCTACTCAGAATTTTAACTATATCTAGAGTTATAGAACTGCGATTCAAGCATGATTAGTCTCGTTTGAAAGCTAAGACATGAGGCTACAAGTTCAATGTATCAAGCAGAGCCCGAGTTCGGCCTCTAAGATAGTCATAATTGGTCATCAACAAACACTTGGACTTTTCTTGTCCAACTGTTCTTCTCGTTTTTGAACTATTCTTGTCGACCTCTACTTAGAATTTTAACTATATCTCGAGTTATAGAACTGCGATTCAAGCGCGATTACTCTCGTTGGAAAGCTAAGACATGAGGCTACAAGTTCAATGCATCAAGAAGAACCCAGGTCGCCTCTAAGATAGTCAAAGTTGCTCATCAAGAAACACATGGACTTTTCTTGTCTCGTTTAAGGCATTCTTGTCGACCTCTACTCGGAATTTTAACTATATCCGGAGTTCTAGAACTGCGATTCAAGCATGATTACTCTCGTTGGAAAGCTAAGACATGAGGCAACAAGTTAATGCAACAAGAAGAACCCATTTCGCCTCTAAGATAGTCAAAAGTGCTCATCAACAAACACTTGGACTTTCTTGTCCATGTCTTACTATCTCGTTTCGAATTCTTGTCGACCTGTACTCAGAATTTTAACAATATCTAGAGTTATAGAACTGCGATTCAAGCGCGATTACTCTCGTTGGAAAGCTAAGACATGAGGCTACAAGTTCAATGCATCAAGAAGAACCCGTGTCAAGCATCTAAGATAGTCAAAATTGCTCATCAAGAAACACATGGACTTTTACGTCTCGTTTCTCAAACTATTCTTGTCGACCTCTACTCGAAATTGTAACTATATCTCGGAGTTATAGAACTGCGATTCAAGCGCGATTACTCTCGTTGGAAAGCTAAGACATGAGGCTACAAGTTCAATGCATCAAGAAGAACCCGGTCAGCCTCTAAGATAGTCAAAATTGCTCATCAAGAAACACATGGACTTTTCTTGTCTCGTTTTTGAACTCATTCTTGTCGACCTCTACTCAGAATTTTAACTATATCCGGAGTTATAGAACTGCGATTCAAGCGCGATTACTCTCGTTGGAAAGCTAAGACATGAGGCTACAAGTTCAATGCATCAAGAAGAACCCGTTCCGCCTCTAAGATAGTCAAAAGTGCTCATCAACAAACACTTGGACTTTTCTCTTGTCTCGTTTTTGAAGTGTTCTTGTCGACCTCTACTCGAAATTCTAACTATATCTCGGAGTTATAGAAGCTGCGATTCAAGCGATTACTCTCGTTGGAAAGCTAAGACATGAGGCAACAAGTTAATGCAACAAGAAGAACCCATTTCGCCTCTAAGATAGTCAAAAGTGCTCATCAACAACACTTGACCATTCTTGTCCATGTCTTACTATCTCGTTTACGAAATTCTTACTTCGACCTTTACTCGGAATTTTAACTATATCGGAGTTATAGAACTGCGATTCAAGCATGATTACTCTCGTTGGAAAGCTAAGACATGAGGCAACAAGTTAATGCAACAAGAAGAACCCATTTCGCCTCTAAGATAGTCAAAATTGCTCATCAACAAACACTTGGACTTTTCTTGTCCACCGTTACTTCTCGTTTTAACTTTGTCGACCTCTACTCGAATTTTAACTATATCTGGAGTTATAGAACTGCGATTCAAGCGCGATTACTCTCGTTGGAAAGCTAAGACATGAGGCTACAAGTTCAATGCATCAAGAAGAACCCATGTCAGCCTCTAAGATAGTCAAAAGTGCTCATCAACAAACACTTGGACTTTTCTTGTCTCGTTTTTGAAGTGTTACTGTCGACCTCTACTCGAAATTCTAACTATATCTCGAGTTATAGAAGTACAATTCAAGCGCGATTACTCTCGTTGGAAAGCTAAGACATGAGGCTACCAATTCAATGCATCAAGAAGAACCCAGTCGGCCTCTAAGATAGTCAAAATTGCTCACCAAGAAACATATGGACTTTTACCTCTCGTTTTACGAACCGATTCTTGTGACCTCTACTCGGAATTTTAACTATATCTGGAGTTATAGAACCGCGATTCAAGCGCGATTACTCTCGTTGGAAAGCTAAGACATGAGGCTACAAGTTCAATGCATCAAGAAGAACCCGAGTTCGGCCTCTAAGATAGTCAAAAGTGCTCATCAACAAACACTTGGACTTTTCTTGTCTCGTTTTTGAAGTGTTCTTGTCGACCTCTACTCGAAATTTTAACTATATCTCGGAGTTATAGAACTGCGATTCAAGCGCGATTACTCTCGTTGGAAAGCTAAGACATGAGGCTACAAGTTCAATGCATCAAGAAGAACCCGAATTCGACCTCTAAGATAGTCAAAAGTGCTCATCAACAAACACTTGGACTTTTCTTGTCTCGTTTTTGAAGTGTTACTTGTCGACCTCTACTCGAATTCTAACTATATCTGGAGTTATAGAACTGCGATTCAAGCGATTACTCTCGTTGGAAAGCTAAGACATGAGGCAACAAGTTAATGCAACAAGAAGAACCCATTTCGCCTCTAAGATAGTCAAAAGTGCTCATCAACAAACACTTGGACATTCTTGTCCATGTCTTACTATCTCGTTTACGAATCATTCTTGTCGACCTTTACTCGAATTTTAACTATGTCTGGAGTTATAGAAGCTCGATTCAAGCTGATTACTCTCGTTGGAAAGCTAAGACATGAGGCTACAAGTTAATGCAACAAGAAGAACCCATTTCGCCTCTAAGATAGTCAAAGGTGCTCATCAACAAACACTTGGACTTGTCTTACTGTCTCGTTTACGAGCTGTACTTGTCGACCTCTACTCGAATTTTAACTATATCTGGAGTTATAGAACTGCGATTCAAGCGCGATTACTCGTTGGAAAGCTAAGACATGAGGCTACAAGTTCAATGCATCAAGAAGAACCCAGTCGGCCTCTAAGA